>JBAJNP010000167.1:0-126140 GCA_036877545.1 Yasuhikotakia modesta | reverse complement strand
ATTGTCTATATATATATTGTTGTATTGTCCTCCTTTCCATGTGTTGTGACCTACGTATTGTGTGCAATGCAATATGTTTCTTATTTCCTTATATGTCTGTAACAGGACTTTTTTTATCTGGAAGTACACTGTGCTCCACCCCCCAAACCACACATCCATATCACTCTGTTTTCAATCCCTCTATGCGCTCCCTATGCGGTTTCCCACAACCTACTGCTCAGCTACTGTTGCTGATACAGTATCTGTGGACGTCTGGGCGGAAAACATGTCTCAAAGACGCAGACTGATGATGATGAGTGGGCTTTCTTGGAAAGTTGTGTAGTTTTGCCTTTTTCTTTTTAACAGACCCTTCATACTCCTTATGAGACATCTTTACTGTAGCAGTGGAAAGTGAAGGTGGTTTCACCTGAGTGAAACCACCTGCTGTGGTGTGTAAACAAAGAAAAAACTGATGCTACTGCATCCCTTGTGCCCTGACTGAAAATGCAATATGCATTTGCATTACAAATTTAACACATTACAGAGTAACACACTGAACTTGCATAGTGGGAAGAACTTGTAAATAGAATTTGCATAGTGGGAAGAAGTTGTGTACTTTCTTAGAGTCTGCACTCAGATTAAAAAACCTGTAACAAACAACCAGAAGTGGCTTTTTACCGTGAAACCAAAAACTTAAACATATTACATCAAAATACCCTGTTTTACTAGCGTAAACAAAGTTAAAAGAGAAAGTTAAATAGAGAGGGATTTATACCCATATCTATATGTCTTCTGTCTAACTCAAAAACATCCATCTGTTTTTTATTACTTTCCACTTTTCATTCATTGAAGCATAATTACATTCTGACTTCATCGGAACCTCAGCGTGACCTCTGCTCCTGTCAGACACACACGTACACACAGACTCGTGAGTGAGACGAGATCACACGCTGCTCAAGCTGCCAACACAATGAACCTCAGACACAAACCAAGTTGCCACTGGAACGCTGCGGGAGGCGAGAGGGGTGAAAACAAGATCCTCTTAAACACGCAGTGCTGTTTCCCCTCTTCTGGGGAACCCATGGCGCGGCTCACTGGAAACCATTGCTAATCAGGCCCAATTTTTGACCCTGTGCTGTTTTAGCTCCTACTCATTTCGCTTTCCCCTCTCCGAGATGCTCTTTGGAATGATGTCATGGATTTTCCAGTTAAACATTTGGCAGTGTTTTTTTCTTCTCTAAATTAACCAACAGGGCTTCCCCACATGAAACCTCCAGAGACAGTTACCCTTTTAAAATGCCATGAAATGTGTCCCGCAGATGACTAGCTCATTGTTGTTTTTCTTACACGTGGCTTATTTACCAGTGTGCAGGTTACTGACGTCAAAAGCGTGACAAGATGTTTGGAATCAAAGAGAATCCTTGAGATGTGTCTATGTATTGTCTAAACATCCAACAAATATTATGTTTTGTCAATTGGCTGGACATCAGTGAGCAATAAAAACAACGAATGTGAGCAATCATGTCACAGTGGCTGTTTTTTTCAGATAAAATCCATCTGCAAAGGAAGGCCTTCCAGCACTTTCTCAAAATTTCCTAAACTATATGTTCACCGTTTACTCAAGTGTTTGGTATACAAAACCACTTGTAATAATTCAGTCATCATGTATATTTTAACCAGTAGTACCAAATCATGAATTATAGAGATACTACATTTTTTAAAACATTTTTTTAGGGTCTTTACCAAATTCATTTCGCATGCTTTACGTTTTCAAGGACTAACTTGTAACTAAAATAACTCCTCTTTACGCTGTTATTTTTTATTATAAGCATGTGATAAATGCACACTTTGTCTATTTCAGGTACCAGACCATGTCTGGCTACATCTCCATGCCCAGATGCAGCCATTGAGTGGGAGAGTCATGACTCAGCACTGGAAATGTGTCTGCAGGAGTTCTTTGTGTTCGCCCTACTGTGCTTCCATATAAAAGCTATTTAAGGAAGATAACAGTGTCTAATTTGAGAATATGATACATGTTTGTATGCAGTGGAAGTCACAATAATTATGTTACACCCTTGAAGAGTCATGCTGCATTACAATGACTGCACATGGTGCTACCCACAAAAAAGACATTGGAAAACATTCTAAAGGTCAGAAAAAGGAGAAAATGTTTGCTTAAAAAATAATTTTGTAATTTGGGACAAAATACAGTTTAAAACCTTGATTTGTGTGATTGTAAGATCCACAATGCTCTTTGATCTGTTCTTAATAAAATATAATAAAATAAAAATATATTTTAAAATAGAAATTTTAGATTTCAGTTTTATTTATGCTTCACTTACCTTATCACAGATTCACTTACCATTCAACAGTAGACCATATGATGATGATCTGCATACAGTTTTGCTCATTGCTATATTTTCTTTTAATGTTTGTGTGAAGTAACAAACATATCCAAACACTGTTCACGCAACTAATATCTCTGACATCATCATCAAGGTACACTGTAACACTGTACACTTTAATGTATTTTTTAAATAGAACAAAGAGCTAACTTAATTCATTTAAATATTCATTTTACAAACACACAATGTCACAAGTACCCACAAATGTGAAAGTAACATGTAAAAATCCCAAAATGTGGCCTCTGCATTTGACCCATCACTGGTGAGGAATGAACACAGACACCCAGAATGGGCAGTTATCACTGCAGCACCCAGGGATGAGATCCTTGCTCAAGGAGACTTTGATTGCGACCTACTGGCACTGAAATCGAACCAGCAACCTTCTGATTACACACATGACTCATAAACCGGTAGGCCACAACTGCCACAATGGATGTACCGCATATTTGCTACCACTAAAAATGACAATGTGTAACCGGGTGGCAAGTAACAGTAACAACAGTTTGTTTTAAGCATTTCCAGACATTTGTTCAGAAGTACCCACAGTTTGAACAATGCTAATCTTACCTATGTTTTATCTACTGTGACATTTCAAAAATATGTCAATACACAAAAACAGAAAGAAGACACTTAAGTGCACCTAGTATTCTGCAAAGTGCCCATCCACCATATACTGCTCACCAGTTGTTAGCAGTTACTGTTGTCAAAGAGCACACTATATGATAATGGGTGAGATGGTGAAGTCTGAAGCAGTCTTCAGGGATCCCTGCTGCTCTGAGCCTCATGTGATCACAGATTCAGCTGGCCCTGTTGCGTCTCAGAATCAAGGGGCCAAGTTGGGAGCTGGAGCTGAACTGAAGTGAATGAGTGTTATGTAAGTTCTTACGTTATTGCGAAATTATGTAAATGGGTTCGTTGCTACACAACAATAGTGTGCCTGTCAAAACATTAACAATTGTATGAATAGCAAGTTTTTGTAGTTTTTTGTTCAACTTTTTCCAATATGTAATTTACAGTTAAACTTAACAGATATGAATAATAGACTGTGGAAAAGCAGAATGGACGCTAACCAAAAGCACGGCACATGCAATGAGGGGCGATATTATTCAGTCTATTTGTGGTTGTTATGACTGCTCTGATGTGAGTAAAATTTCTCTCATGATGAATGGACAGTGTCAATGATGGGTGTAAAGATGGGGGTTTCTTTATAGCCACGTTTCCAGCTGTCTGCTATCATTTGTTTTCTTCAGAGGAGTTAAACTTCAAACTCTTCCCTGGAGCATTACTGGCTGTTCAACAGATTTTCATTAGTTCAAGTAACTAAATATTTTGGGAAGAAATAAACAGTGTAGTTCCTAGAAAACAACGAAGTGGTCAGTATCAGCAACACGCAAACAGGCTGAAATGCGTGTCAGTACGCCACACCTGATCAAACAGAAATCAAAGCCATTAAACAAGCAGATTAATTTGAATCAACCACTGTGATATAAACACATGATATTGTTTTAAGGGCAGTTCATTAAAAATGAAAATTCTGTCACTCCTGTTATTCATAAAATGATAATGTAAAATATTTACATATCAATCTTTCTTATAGCTCTTTCAATGTAACATTTTATAATGATAAAAAGGCTGTTATGCTCTAAATACGAAAGGAAAAACATGGACCATAACTGTTATGGATAGAGCTTCGAAAATATCTGTCAAAAAATTCTTCTTCTGTGTTCCATGTGAAAAAACACAGCATATGGTTTTGGAATGACATGAAGTGAGTAAATAATGACAAAATGACTTTCATTTTTTGGAGAACTATTACTTTAACCTTTGTCGAATCCACCGAGCGTCAGGACATTGTTTGTTTTAAAGTCTAAGGGTTTGCCAAGACCTTCCTGGATGTGATTCTTATTGCAGTTGTGTTCCCCTGATGGTGCTTTCATGCTAACCTCTCGAGCGCTGTGACTTGCTAGCCGTTTTTCCTTCGTGTTCCAAAAAAATTATAGGGGCCCACTTCTACGTTTAAGATTTATATTAAAGGATAGTGAGCAATGTG
Organism: Yasuhikotakia modesta; assembly: GCA_036877545.1. Lineage (NCBI taxonomy): Eukaryota > Metazoa > Chordata > Actinopteri > Cypriniformes > Botiidae > Yasuhikotakia > Yasuhikotakia modesta. The sequence continues at coordinate 121,706 of JBAJNP010000167.1, read as the reverse complement.
GATATAGCAGACTAAATTAGCAGTGCCATTGGCACTTTTCCAATAAGTCATTATTCTGACTAGGTGTTAAAAAACACACCTTTTTGACATTATTTGTACTGACTATTGTTGTTTAGACACTATGAATCAGTTCTTTAGTACAGGTTGCTGAAAACATCTTTAAAAGAATCCGAGCATTGTGTGTCATCTGTGGCCGATTGTCCCACTTTGACTCAGTCATCCACAGCAGACATATTAAATCCCTCTGTGTATTCAACTGATCGCATGCCAGGACTGTTCCCAGCTCATATGCCTCCCACATTCAACTGTTGTTCAGTACAGCTGAAAGTCTGAGCAACACGAGTCCCTTGTGTGCAAAAAAACACATCAAGACACATCAAAAGAAGAATTTGGGTACAGCGCTGGAAGATGTCAGCCTTCCCAGCGGATGAGTAGTGAAAGGAGAAATGTAAAATGGGCCAGGACTGGAATTTGGAAACTTGGATTTAATTCGAAAATATGGGGAAAAGGATGGCAGCAATAATGTCAACAATATGGTGGCTAGGGGCCCAAAACAAAAGCAACTGGTGTCCTCCCTTAACTGCTTAAGGTGAAAAACAGGCCAAAACTTTGTAATGGGTTACCAGAGGTCAAAACTTCCCATGGGAGTTATCAGCTAGCAGAAGGGAAGAATATCAGAACAGCAAAATAGCAGACAATAACATTTTTAGTTATATAGATTTTATGAATGATGGGTTGGCGGGAGTCCGTCCTTACAAATTCAAACCCAAAACCAAGACATATTTTATATAAATATTATGATATTTATAAACTAATATAATAGATTTAGATAGCCCATGAGCAGTTCGCAAAGTAGTAGACAAAGCCTAACAAGTAAAAAATCTTATATACACATTTTCTTAAAAAGAATTATAAATAGTAATCAAACAAAGACAAGCTTAACTTTATGTGAGGGAGCATAAATGACACAGTGTTCATTCCATACAACCAATCACAATGCTTCAGTAGCGCATATATTATATAAACTTCTTTTTTTGGAAAGCCTGCCAGCCTTTATTTTACTCCAGCTATAAAGTAATCTGAGGCTGTACCCTAAAAATCCCAAAACGTCCATGAAGACCGTAAAAAAATACACACTGCCCCAGAGATGTGGCTAATGCCAAACTGATTTTATGTTTCCTTCATTGTGATCTAGACACTAAATTATGACAGATACAGATTGCCTTAATGCATAAAGTATTCTGTGTGTTTTTCTTTTAAATTGTCAAGAAACACTGTTAAAGAGATGGGTTAACTTGTCACATTATGTGTATTGTGCTCTACATGGAGGTCCAGCTTGCTTCAATTAGAAGCCATAAGCGGCTGGTTTTGATCAAGATCCTTGGCAAAGCCAAGGTGATTCCTTTCCTAATGAAAAACAACAGAGACCTTACATTCTAAACACTGTTAAAGAATAATAGCCCCTCTTGAGGGAAAGTAGCTAGCTCTCACACCACTTCCTCAGGAGTTGTCTTTCTTTTGGATTATATTGCAAACAAATCGGTTACATGCATGGAATTAATAAAGGTTGTGTGGCGGGAAAAAGGGAAACAGCTGTCGGGGTCCATGAGCAAGATGTCTTGTGTCATGTCGGTCTAAAGAGATATCTGGGTCTTTGGAGGGTTTTTTATCAACAGTTGCATGGTAAAAAAAGAGATCAAGGCCATAGCATTAAAAAATATTGTATTCAAACAGGTTTCCTAAACACTCAGAATGCCAGCCTGTCTCAAACTTATACAATTGGTTAAGCCAATATTCCTGAAAGTGCCACACTATTTATATACAGCCACATTACTGATTATATTACTATTACTTATACACACGTACTGTTTACTCTGCATGTTAAGCTGAAGAGGGTAAACATTTATGATATGGCTTTATATGGAATTATATTACAAACAATTTTCAGGAGGGCACCATGTCTCATTTTGCAATGATGTAACCCTCCCTTGACCTCATATGAATCCTTTGACTACACAAATTAAAGCTTTGCAGACATTTAAAGTAATTGAATTATTTCAACAAGCCAGTATTTTAAAGAAGACACTTTTATAACAGTAATTTCACATCTGCAAAACATTTTAGGGGGTGTGACCAGGATTTCGGCTTAACTCTACAAAAAGAGCAAAACCAACCCAGAACCTAAATATCAGTTATAAATTCTATTGATTAATTGGTATATCAGGAAAATATAAATTGTTTTTTTGAATTGCATCAACCGTATCAAAGATTGGAAATGCATTTGACAGAGCTATAAACAGAGTTAGGACGGGATAAAGGGTTTGCTTGAGTGTGTCCCTAGCCAAAAGCAGAGGCCTGTTGATGAGCCATGTGGCTTTTAGATAGACAGCCGATATCAGGTCCAAAACGCAAAGCAGAGGAGGAAAAAAATATATTTCAGTGTCTCATATGATTGTGAGTGACTTTGACGTTTATCCAGTGTGAGGTGTGGCGGCAATTGTGGCGGTTACCCCTGTGTGACCCGCAAGCATGTCAAGACTGCATGCCAAAACTCCCTTTGGAATTGGGAATGGTGAACTGATTTTCATTCAGAACCTGTTCCATTAAAAAAGCAAAAAACCCAGATGGCTCGGCACTCCACTTTAAATGACGATACAATGTTGCTGAATTTAACTCACCACTGCAACAAAAATACAATTTAGGTAAAGTGATTTTAATTTAAAATCTGTTTTGGGCGTGCAGTTTGAATGAGTTTAATGACAAACTTAATGCCTAAATCAGTTTACTTACTGAATGAAAACTGAACCACACATTGTTATTCATATATTAGTACTTCCAAACATAAGCTATGGGAATTTAAAATTGTTAATATTTAATACATTTGTATGGTATACAATAAGGACCATATATTCTACACATACGTTGCACAATATTCGGAATCATGAAATCAGAATCAATAAAGCTAGCATAGACAATTTTACAATTCTAAGGGCTAGATTAGCAAAGCTAGCTTTGAAAGCACAAGATCACACCCTTCCTTCAGACTGAGAGGTATGTAAATACATAGTTGCACAGACAAGTAGGACATTCTATTATTTCATTCAGACTGAATGTGTGTGTAGTGTGATGTGTGTGTGTTGTGTGTATTTGGTTAAATGGCTTTTGGAAAACTCTTACAGAAGAGCCACATGTTTTCCATGTAATCACGTGGACAACATAAATTTCACATATGCAAAAAACACGTGATCACATGTGAAATGTGTAATATGCTTTGTGTAAAATCAAGTGAAAGGAAAAGTGAAGCAATTATATGAATACTTGAATGAAACTGACAAGAAACATTATTTTATTGACAGACTATTACAGTGTAATTTAATCATTACACAAAAGCCAAATTGAAGGTTTTCCTCGTTCGGGATGCATAATACCCCAAGAGCAGAAAATACTAAACCAGAGGAATTTTTGACCGAAACCCATTTTTGCAGTGTCTTACAAGTGACAGCTGTTGGCACAAAAAGTTGCAGATGATGCAGAGAAATAAAGAATTGATGTTCCTGGCAGAGAGGAGCTCTCAGCTCTGGGGAGCTGCACAAAAAGGTTCTCATGAAAAATTAAGAACAATATGAAATGCGGCCTGAAGTGAAACGTGGGCAGGAGTCCGAGTGAATGAACAGGAAAGGAAGTCATCAGAAAGTCAGGATGTGTGTGTGTGTGTGTGCTGATGCTGTTTTATAAATTTGAGAAGAGGACCAGATTTAGGGTTTCTTGAATTATCCTGCCTTACATTTTATTCTCTATATATTTATTATACTGGCAAATTAACACAAAAACAACAAAAAACAGCTGTCAAAAAATGCCAATTATGGACAAATGGGCATCAAGTAATGATTAGGTCTGCATACTGTAACTGACTTCATTAAGCTTAATTAAGTTTTACATTGACTGAATTATGAATCGATTATAGCATTCCATTGAGTTTTGCAGCTTGCAGTACTTTATTACAGACATCCTTTAATATATAGTATATCATATAGTATATAGTATATATTTAGTATATCATGGAGAGGAGAGGAATCAGTGTCCCATCAGATGACCATTATATCAGCTGACCATTATGGTTCCTCAGGGATCTGTTCTTAATCCTCTCCTTTTCTGAATACACATAGCTTCTTTACATACCTACCATAGTCACCGGGCTGGGATAACAAGTAAAGCTGTGTGTAGCATTGGTATAGAGAAGGTATGTAAAGAAGCTATGTGTATTCAGAAAAGGAGAGGATTAAGAACAGATCCCTTGACCAGATTTAAATCTGGTCAAGACTCCTGGTAAGACTCCAAGACTCCTTCCATTTACATTTATTTATTTGGCAGACACTTTTACAGCTTTTTACAGTTAATTTATCAGTACTTCATGTTCTCTGGGATCAAACCCACAACCTTTGCACTGCTAACGCAATGCTCTACTAGTTGAGCTAAACAGGAACACATCAAACACCAACCATGTGTCTTGGGTGGTGTTTGATGACTCACAAAACATCAGGATGATCAGACGTTAGCAAGACTGAACTGCTGCAAGGCCCTATTGGCTGGCCCTACAGCCAATGCAAACAAACCCCTGCAAAAGATCCATAATGCAGCTACATGTCTGGTCTTCACTTTACATATGATTAAGTCACACCCCTCCTAATCTCCCACCATTGGGGGCTACCTGTAGTCCCCACATCAAATTTAAATCTCTGACCCTGGCCTTCAGTCTTTAAAACCACTCTTCTACTACAAGGTCATAGCTAACAGTGGCAAGGAAACAACTCCTAATATGTTTAACCTTGAAGACTTGGCTACTCAAACCTTTACAATTCTGTAAACAATTCTGTGCTTTCTCTTACAATTCTCTTGCAATTCTGTGCTCCTGTATAGCTTAGTTGGTAGAGCATTGCATTAGTAGTGCAAAGGATGTGGGTTTGATTCCCAAGGAGCACATGTACTGGTAAAAATGTGTAACTTGAATGTACTGTGAGTCGCTTTGGATAAAGCATCTGCCAAATGCATAAATGTACAATTCAGTTTTCATAATGTTTCACCTACATCTGTGTTCTAGTTTGTAGTTTTCCAAGCAATTCTGTTCTGCAGAAATGCAAAAATGTTTGCATTGCTGCACTTCTTGTATAACTACTGTAGCTCCAATAATGAATTGCTTTTCTATTTCTCATTTTCTAATGTTTCTTTGGTTAAAACCATCTGCTAAATATATCAGTGTAAATATACTTTAAATACCTACTATAATATTTAGTATACAAAGCTCACTTTTACAGTCAACTTAGACATTTACGAAAACTAAGTCATAAAAATGTGTTATTCGGAAATCATAACACTGTTCCCTAGCTGGTTACAAAGACATAGTGTTTGGGTTGCTGGTCTCTAGCATGAGATTTTGATGAGGGCATGAGATTCTAGATTCTGCATCTCCATTTAAAAGATAATTCCTGCCGACTGGCTTCACCTGTGTTTCTGGTCAGTTTTGAATTTGTATTCAGCCTTTAAGACCATTCATACCAAATTTGCCAATCATTGCCATCTTTGTGTGACGTTCATTTGGCCTGTTTCACCTGACATGTCTCTGATCCTTGAATTTTAATAACTGCTGGCAAATTTGCAAGCACCAGCTCGACTGTACCAAGGGGGATGGTTAATATTTGGAGTGTTTATGTCAGTTTTAAATGTGTTTCGGTTATCCTGCTAAATTCAAATTAATAGACCAGTTTTGAAAAGCATGTAATGGACAACTGAAAAAAACTGTAAACAAGCTGTTGTGATGTCATTAACTGTGGCATTCATTGGGAGTTAATTGATTTTTCAAGTGCTTCCATAGGTTTGCCACTGAGGCTGTGGCCCATGTAACGCTATACAGATCTGATGGAGTCTCAATGTTTTGATGAATAGAAACAGAAGATACTGTGAAATTGTGTCTCACTGCATTGGAATTTTGGTGGGTTGGTTTGGGTTTGACTGAGAGAAATATGCTACTGCTCAGCTCAAAGGCCACATGATGTCAACAGAAGCTTGTGCCACTTGTAAATGGTTTTAATCTTTAACAGTGCTGCCATTCTACAGCATTCTTGGCTACTCAGTCACCCATTCAGTATTTTATCATTGAATTTTGACCTAGTTTTAACTCTTAATTTTGACTATTGATAAAGTTATCATGCTTTTTCCTAATATTAAGATGTCTTTCAAACAAAATATCTGCTTACACAAAAATTTTCCAAAAAGGAAAAAGCATATCCAAAACAAAATACAATATTACATGATTGGTTGTAAGTACAACCAAGTAAGTAAAAAAAAAAATATTTTTATTTTATAACTAGTGGTGCTTTTGAAGCAAACCATCACTATTAATTTGTTTATACCTTTTTGTGCAAAACCTTGCTGTGTTACTTGCCCTCTTGCAACCAGTTACAGTCTCCTATCCACCATCCCATAGAATTCAATTTTAAAAAATCCCATTAAAAAATCCCATAGTCTTTAACATTGGTCAGATCTTTGCATACAGACAGAAATCGCTGACCCAGAAACAGTTACAAAAGGGATTTCACTTTTGCCTATTACCTTTTTTATGATTGCATTATTCCAATATGACCTAATAATAATTAAGATTCGACAGAACAGAAATGGATTTCATGTCTTGTTTATCATTAGATCTGTCTGTAATTATGAACTGATGTTATGTTTCATTTTTATTACATCGACATTTTAACTTTTCATAAAGTCAGCTGTTAAAAATTATGAAAATAGCAGAAGGGGATGGCTGTAACATTACAACTTATGCAAACATGGATTTCATACTAAGGTAATAATTAATGATTTTAATAAATGAGTATTTTCAATATTGCAGACCATCTTTGGTTTAACATGCACTCTTTACAATGTACTTTAATTTTATTTAAACTGAATTATTTATTTTGTTGTGTATTGTATTACATACTACTGTAGGGTTAATAAATAGGCAGCATTCAAATCTGAGGGGAAGGTGAAGATGGTTTTATCAGAAAATGGAAATTCAGGTTTTAAACGAAACTATATTAGAGGTATAATTGAATTATTCTTGTTTGTGAGGTTCAGGAGAGGTCAGTGAATTCATCTATAATCACCAACTAATTCTAAAAAAGCAAATCACAGACACCGGTATGTTGCCTTTTGTTTAGTTGAACTTTGCTTAGCAACAAAAATTCCTAATGCAGGCCAGGACAGACCGAAACAACCTTTTCAAAGTTATCCCCTGCTGGTATAGTCTTCAGACTTACCTCACATAAGCAAACTAGTCCTGCTTTCATTGAAAGACAGGCTTGAAAAGTTGATAAAAACATTCTGGGAAAAATAAAAATAGATACAAATTAGACATGTATGATGTACAAAGATGGCATTGTCCAGTTTTAAGAAAATTAATATTGAAACATTTTACTTGAATGAATGCAGTCTTTGGTATCTTGGCAAATATGAGACAAGTCTCGGGTGGGACGCATGTGAAACTACTGGCATCTTTTTCTCAGGAGAAAAATCTAAAAAGCAGGACATTTAATCTCATTGTTGTCCAAGAGAAACTATTGGGATATTAAAGAAATTCCATTTGTGATTTTTCTTTCCTATGGGCAAATTTCCTGTGATGTCATGTTGGAGCACAATAAGTTCATATTTTCCTCCATTTTATGGATGAAGCAATTGTCACTTGTAATCCATGAAAAGTCCATTATATGTTTTATAGAGATTCTACAAGTCACTACGTATAATAGGTCATCTGTCTTCCCTGCAATGTGTCATATGCAATTTTCTCTTTTTATAATGATTTCTTTAATGAGTCCTACTGATCTTTCACAAAAACACCACCATCATTTTCCAATAAAGGCCTTTTTGCCTCAGAGCATGAAAGAAACAAAAGCTGTTTGTCCTTGTGGGAAATGGGGAGCTCTTCCCATTACTCAAAGCATTTATTCAGAGTTTTATTGGAAATTAGACTAGCATTCCTGTTAGTCCGACGGAACACTTCTACTGCGTTCTTTTCTTTCTCAAAAATCACAATACAATTACCAGTGTTAAAATGACTGTTGCATTATCAAACTAGACTGGCTAGACCTAGTTCATAAAGTTTAAAAATCTTTACCTAAGTCGTGCCTTGCTTACAATGTTCAATTGCCATGAAGTACAATTGCCATCTTTGTAACTGACATTAATTCATACCATGTTGTGATACTGCATTGCCTACATTTTTACCAAGATTTAGTCAGTTGTCAAAGCACACAATACAGTAAAAGACAAAATATTGTGCTATGCAGTGTTTCATTCTTATTTCCATCACATCAAGGTTTACTTAATAAACTGTAAACAGGTAAACAGGTAAAAAGATAAAGACCCAGTCAAATATAAAACAAACCTGTTCCAAGTAACAGTGGAAAGTACATATACTTTCCACTGTTTAACTTCTATCCTATCTATCCTACTTGTAAATGAAGTTTGTAGACAAGATCTGTTGGTAAAATGCTACAAAAGTTGTACAGAGGTAAAAAATTATAAAATAGAAACAATGACAATATATTTATAAATATTTTAGTCTTTCTTCATTTTTATAATCAATGTGTTTCAAACAGCTACTTGTTAGGAGAGTCGGTATTATTTAATAAACAAAACTCTTTATCGGTCAGGTTATATCCTAATGTCTAATGGCGTTATTTAGGCAAACATTTGCCTTTCAGGTCTTCTATAAACAAACTCCCCCATCCCCTTTAGTACACTAGTGGGCCCTCTCTCAAACCAGAGGGGGGAGGGGAAGTTTGAGTGTGTGTTGGGGTGCAAGGTGGGGGTCAGTCTGAACTGATTTTCTGGCTGAACACTTTTCTTTTGAACACTGCCAAAGTTAGGCTAAAGGTTAGTTTAAGTTTTTAGATTGTACTGCGGGTGAAATCAGGGCAAGAAACATAACAGCTTAACTGTTCGACAGAAGAAGTTTATTTATGATGTTCCATGGACAGATTATGACCATTGACTTTGAACACATTCAAACTAATGCCATCAGTGGCTTATGTCTTTTAAATAACATTTACAGAACTGGGGTTTTACATTATCTGAATCAAAACGTGTGTGATGTTTGCGTAACAAGCCACACTAATACCATGAATGTCTTTACAATACTGTCTGTTACTCATTGGCTGATTGTTTACTCTTGATAATCTTGATTGTTTGTTTCTTTTACACACATTCATTTTTCTTTTAAATAAATAATTTGAGATTTTGAGCAGTTGGAGAAAACACAAAATTTAGAAATTAAACAATTTGAGCAATTAAACTATTTGCAAGTCACAGGCCATATACACTCCAGACTGATGGCTGATGTGTGCAGTCTACATTTCTCCATCAGATGACGCTTTCACAGAAGAGCCACGTGTCTGGAAATGTTTTACACAAAAAACAAAAAAGTGTTTTGCAGCTTCTAGTGAGACGTGGGATCTGGCACACGTTTTACACACAATATGACGAAACCAATTTCATAAAATGACACATTGACCTCCAAATGAGTATAAACTGAGAGACCAGGATTACAGGCCTCATTTGTGCAATGAACTCAATGCACTTGTGTGTCGTATACGATGCTGCGTTTTGTGGGAGAAGGTCGTATGTGGGGCCCTCCAGCATGCTCAGGGGCCTTTTGCATGAGAGAAGACATGCGTAAAACACTGCCAGCCTCCATAATTGTAAGTAAAAGGAAGCGTTTGGGTTAATCCTCATTAAAAATGGAAGCTGCTTTCATCTTAGCATGCCAAAATGACCCACTGTGAACTTTTGTCCACTTCCTTTCAGGCCGAGTTCTAGCGTATAGCAGGGCAATTAGACCAACCTTACAATGCCGCTTCATTTAAGAGGCGGGGGCAAGCTGCCCCATTGGTCATGCCAAACCTTCAAAATCTGACTCATCATGCATTTCAATGGGATGTTTAAGGAGCAAAAAACTGATGCCAAAAGAAATACAAGGCTTTCAGTCAGCAAAAGATCTCAAGAGTGGCCATTGGATAAGAAACTTCTTTTTGTTGAAAAACAAAACTATTTTTATTGAATACTAAAGTATCAGTAAAACAACATTTTAGTTACTGCATTAAGATGCTACATTTAAATTTCTAAATAATTTTATATTAATAATAATCTGAATTAATGATTTAGAAGTGCACAAGTGATTAGGGTGCACAATTGCTAGGTATAGTTTACTACTACTGCTACAACTACTACTACTACTACTACTAATATTATTTAACTTTTAAGGTCACTGTATAAGTACAGAATAATACAGCATCAACCATAAACATAAATGTAGCCACAAGCAGCAATTACAGGGTCAAGCCCAACAAAACACAATATGTGTCAAGGAAAATATGTGTTGACATATCTAATAATACATTTTCATATCTAATAATACATTTAATACATGAAAACCAGTATTAAGAACACAATACAATATGTAATGACTGGTAGCTGGTTCTGTCACCAAATTTCTATGCGAAAAAGATGTGCTATTTTGTGTTGTTTCAATAAGTTTTGTGAAGATACAGCCTGATACTATTGCTCTGCTTACCTTTAAATTCACTGACAAATCAATCAATCAAAAAATGTCAATAACTTTTTGTTACAAGTATCTTTACATGCTATATAACAAATAATGCAGATAAATGTTGTGATTTAAGTTAGATGGTCCATCTTCATCCATACACAAAAGTTTTATAAAGATATTGCCTCTAAATGATTTTGGTGTGCTTGGTATCAGAATTGTTCACTTGCTATATGAGAACAAACTGGCTGATTTAATTTTTTTAGTACTTTTGTTTGGAGTGTGAGCAGATGCTGCATACCAAATGTATACAAATTAGACAGTGTAGGAGGTAGAATTTAAAAAAGTGTAGAATTTAAAAAAGGCGGGAAAATTTGTGTCATACACATCCTCATGAGCTTATGTTTGGATTCAGAGGGAAAACTGTTTTGCTTCTACAACTTATGAGTCAAAAATTATGAGCATAAACATGAGTGAAATCTTGAACTGGAGATAGAGGGTTTAATTTAGAGAGACCAAATTTGGTCCAGTAACATTTCTTTCTGTCCTCTATCTGTGTTTCCATTTTCATATATTTTCTATCTATGGTTCTATAGGAAGAATGGACAGGTCAGGAAACCAATGTAAATGATAGAGCACAGGGGTTATGTGTTTAGACTTCTTGACCTGATTGATGACTTTATTGATTTATCAACTGCCAACCATAATGTGTTCTAAATTACTAGATTATGTCTTTCAAGGAAAATGTTGTGTGTTGTTTCCTGGGTGTTAACACGCGATTGTTCACGCGGATGTTGCAAGAGTACTCTAGTTAGTTACTTAAAGGTTGATGTCATAAAGCCTTACTTTGTTATGATTTTCTGGCCTCAAGATATGGCTCAGATCCCATCTTCAATTCAAGTGTTTGTTTTATTTTTGGTTTGGACTGTTTTCAATCACCATGGAAAACTTGTACATTCAATTACTTCAGAAAAGTAACAGCACTCTTCAACAAGTAGCATGATGCAGGAGGTCAAAGTTCATGACCCTACATTATCCTAAGTAATAGCCATAGCATCACTACTAATTAGTTAGTAAGCTCAACTTTGTTTCAGTACACACATCAGAGGAATGTGGCTCCATTAACATGCAAAATCTGGACCAACATCCACAAAATTTAAAGTCACTGGTTTGTTATTCCTCAACAGGAATGTGCAACAGACTACAATATAAACACTTGTGACCTACCCTATTATCTAACTGTGCAGGGTCTTGAACCTTCTTTGCAGGAGGTCTTTCCATTCATAGCTTTTGAAAAACACAGATGCTTCCAAAACATGGTTCACAAGTTTATATTGTTTTACATAGTCAGACGGATAAACATTTATCAGGAGCATGTCTCACGTAATGCCAGACGGATGTTTCTGAAGCTCGTTGGGGGAAGTCAAGGCAGCAGGTCTGGCTCATGTAGACATCCATCCCTCCTGTTCTTCCCCTTCACCGGTTATTCGATACTTGTTTTTGGGGAGAAAAACAATGAGAGTATTTAGTCAGATGTCACGCAGGGTCTAGTTCATCTCTTTCGCAATTCAAACCTTTGTTCATTGGGGCTTTCTCTGCCCTCCCCTGGTAGCATTGCTTCTCTGACTCAATGTGTGTTTTCAATTACAAAGCTTCAAATCGGCTTTTTTTCCAGCCGAAGAATCTTTCAAATCATTGGTTCCTTATACATTTGTTACCACATGAAAAACACGCAAAGTGGGGGATAAGAAGAAAAAAGGAAGTAGAAAATAAGAGGGTGTCCTGATAAGGTTGGTGAATGCACAATAAGGCTGTTGTTTTTCTCAGTTCATGTGTGGTTTTCGTAGTTTGATCTTTTGTCCCTGGCTCTGGACGCGGCTGCCTGTGGCTCATGCTGTGAGCATGAACTCTCTGAGGTATCAGACAAGAAGTGTCTTCCAGGAGAGTCTGAGACCTCCTCTGGGCAAGGTTTAAATGGATTTTCTTTGGAAACTATGCTTTCACTGTGTTTATTGTCTGTTTTGTGGTATTACCTGCATCTTAGAATGCCAAATCTCCTGTAATCACGCTGAAGAAGATTTTTCTGGAAAATAGAAGTACTTTGCAATAAGATCCTAAGATCTTTGGAAATTCAGGAGATAAATCACTTGAGGGCTGTATTTTAAATCAATTTGTCTTAACAAAAACAGAGGAAACCGGCCTACATCTCAGTTTTCTAGGGATAATAATGGGTTAGAAAAGTAGCCAAATGTCATAATTTGAGCATTGCAGGCAATGACTTTGTTTTTATTTTGGCCTTGGGATATTTATCTTTATCACCTACAGTACTAAAAGTTAGTATTGCAGGTGGCAGGTAATCCAAGCACCGACTGAGTCACAAACAGTGTAAAGAATCTTAATCCTCTTAGTCAAATTAAACATCTCAGGTGAAAATCTAGCCAGTAATTTTTACTGTAACTATATTACAAGGACTCAGGTGGAAAAAAGTCTCAGCCTTTTTCTAAGAACATATGTTGGGAGCCGGTCCCTTTGACAATTGGCTCCATTATAATATACAAGTAATCCCTTCTCGTGGGATGTAATCTACAGAGCGTTTCGTACCTCCAAACAACCACATGGGAAATTAAAATATTTCATATCGGTAAGTAGATTAGAAGGGACCAGTGAAAGCTATTTTCAGTAAGTTATTTAACAGCTTTGGGGTGGACTTACTTCCTAGAGAACAGACTGTTCAGGTCACTGATAGTCTTAACATTTGCCCTCTCATTCAAAAAAAATGAACTGGGACCCAAGCAAGTGGGTGGGCTAAACCCCTGGCACTTCACACCCACATGCTTCTGCAATGGTCATCTAAAGCTTGCAACCACGTTGTTATTGCTACATTGAGATAAATCACTCTATGAAGGAGGTGTACTTCCCTCATGGTCAATGAGGAGGCATTAAAATAAGAGTAATATATAATATACTTAGATACACTAACACTGACCTACACTATTTTACAGACTTTTCTGGTTTAAATAAGTGATGTATTGTGTCCTTCAACCTTTTCTGTACTTAAGTTGATGTGTATATTTGTTTTAATGTCAAATACTTTCAATCCGGACAAATGTTAAGTAAGCCAATAATACATTGTCACATTGTGGAGCCTTTAATGAAATCATTGCTGTTTAAGTATTTCATCATGTCAGTTTCTGACTTTCTATTGTAAAACAATCAGCCTTCCATAGAGTTCCTGTTGCACCAAAAGTGGCTACAAAATGTGCAACACTGGCAGCAGTTATTGGGTAAAAGTTAACAGTCTTGGTAATGTCAGCTGATAAAAATGATTACATTTTGGCAAGCTTTTCTTGGAATCCCTTGTACAAATGAATCATTCACAATATGCCCAGTAACATGATTAAAGAAAGTAAACAAGCTCAATTTTAATTTCATCCATTATTCATTTAATTTGGTGCCTCCAGTACTTGCTAACATTTTTCTGTGCAATACAGTCTCAGGAATTGTTCAGCAAATCTTTTAACCTTAAAGGGTAGCTATAGCAATAGTAACATATCTTTAAATATAAGATCATGCCCACCTTTCAGAGGATTCTCCACAGTCATGCCTCCAACCAAACACATGAACACATACATACATATCAGGAAAAATGTAAAAAGAACCTACTCTGCCTTTAAGAGCAGAAGATTTTGCTTAACATTGTTAAGGTACTAATGGTCAAGTCCTTGTTTATCAGGTTCTGACATAACCCAGCTTTCTCAGATATAAACCAGAGTCCGGATGTTGAGTGGATGACTCAGTCTAAACCACACAAGAACATCTATCCATTTCTGACAGACACATAGAGTGCAAAATGTGTTGTTGTAGGACTCAGAAAAAAATGTAAGCTCGTGCAATGTCTTTATGTTGGCATCCAGTCAAAAAGGGTAAGTTTGACCTGGAAGAACACTCAGCTTTCCCCGTCTGTGTCACGTCTGGCAAAACCACAAAAAATCAAACACCACATGAAACACTTGTCTTTTTCCTCATTCTTAGCTACATGTTGTCATACATATTGTCTGTTTTCCCATAAGTCAATTTGTCCTGAATGATTCATTAACACACTTTAAAGGTGTGTGTGTGTGATTCAAATTTGACAATTCTTATTGGCTGTAAATGTTTTATTGTCAAAGAGTCATAGCCACACAGTCTCCTGAGGAATATTTTACCAATAGGACATTATATTTACTCATAGCTTCCTTTAGGCACATGTGTGAGGGTACAGTCATTTTCTTGTTAACACATACTTTAATTTGTCCTTTTTATTTTGGTGATTATTCTTTATATACATCAGACTTACTGGAAATGCTTTTTGGCAAATGCTAAACCAACATTTGGGTCCACTTAGGCAAAAATTATATGTGGCCAGATGCAACAAGATTAAAGAAGTCCATAAGAAATAAACACAACAAAACTTCAGAGTAAAGATCACACTTGCGGAAGAAGCAGAGAGCAATTTGTTTTAATGCTGTTTAGTAGCAAATAACAACCAAATGGTTCACAGTCATGTAATCACACAAGTGTTGTAAGATCTCGTTTAGTGATTATTTTAACACTGATTAAACGAACGGATCAACTGCAGTTAATCTGTTGACTTACTTGGCGTCATTCTTTGAATAAATAACATTTCAAGTAGCAATCCTCTGTGATAAATAATGTACACAACATAACACATCAAGTATGTGGAAACCCCCCTCTAATTAGTGGGTTTGGCTAGCCACCTTAATTCCAATGAAGACAAATCTTAATGCAAAGTGACATTGTCTTGAATGTGTTCCTACAGCTCAGTCGACAGAGATTTGCATTGGCACAGCAAAAGTTATTAGTTTGATCTCCAGGGAATACTGGTATTGATTAAAAAATATATCTATATATTTAGTATATCTTGAATGGACTTTATGTCGCTTTGGGTAGAAGTGTCTGCAAAATGCATAAAACCTAATTTTTGGGAAGAAAGATAGAAAGAGTCTGAAAGATCTTGACTGTCTTTATTAAATACATTTGATATATAATTTGTTATGCCCTATCACCCAATAGACTGTGAGCAGATATCTTTGGGATGCCTTCCAGAAATGTTGAAGCCCTTATAGCACCAAAGGGAGTAAAACTGTAAAAAAAAGTAAAACTAGATCCAGTAATTTATCTTAATCAGGATTTTGAACCACAAATAAACACAAATGAATCTCTCTTCAGTGCCTCATATAAATGCATATTTCTTTACTTTCTGTAAATTCCACTTTTTAAATGTAACATTCTGTGGGTGTAGCCAGTTACCTAATTAACTAAAAGAAGGTCAATTATTTTATTTTGAGTTCTGTCCAATGGTTGAGATATTTAAATGACAAAAGCACATTACACATTGGTTCACATCATACGCAGCAATTTAGAATATCAGCACTATATCTGTCAAAGCATCAGTCAACTACTAAGCTTGGCCATTCTCTTTTGAAATAACTTTGTCAGAAAAGTGAAACCTGACAGAAAAAGATAATAAACAACATGAATGTTTTCATTGTGTGCTTCCCTAATCACAGGATATGACACACATCAACTGTAGGTAATGTGTTTGGGTGGGGGGAAAGTTCTCAAGAAGGACAGGGGGTTGCATTTAACTGTAGATCTTCAGATCTTTATCTGTACTCTGCATATGTTTAGGTTTAAGATGTTTTTCCTAAACAAGTGTCTCAGCTCCAGTCCTGAGGATTGTTGCTGGAAATTGGCACAAGAATGCTTATTATCACATTAAAATTTTGCTAAAAGACAGCAAGTCCCTCAGACCTTTGAGGACAAAGCATATTAGTGTTTTGCTAATCCATTCGGCCTTGTCTTATCACTATGTACCCTCACATAGTGCATGGTTGCTGCTCTGACTCCCCTATGACTTCAAAGCATCCATCAATGACTGGTTAATAGTGGCCCAGTCAGAGAACCTTGAAGCTTGTCATTAAGATGTCTAAGATTAAGATTCTATCACAATATTGGCCCAATTGTGTCTGGCATGTAGATTCAATTCTTGCAATGGAGGCAATGTTAGGTTTTGCCAGGAACAGAAGCTTCTAAGCTTTATAGCAGCATGTTATCCTCTTACCTCTGCTGCACATAAGGTCAGTTCAGTTCTGGCAAGGTGCCAGGGGTATCACCCAGAGCATGCTGCTTATGCACCTGATCTTCAAAAGGGTTCCGCAGATTCTCTGGGCATGGTCCAAACTGTTCTCCCTAGAAGAAATGTATATTTCTTGGTATGCAAATCCTGGAGCAGATATTCTGTCAAAAGAGAAGGTCAGGCCATGTGAATGGCAAACTCTATCCACAATTTGGATTCTGGCCACAAAGGTACTGGTGAGAGGAAGTGGACTTGTTTGCCTCTGAGGAGTTCATCCTCCATTATGGCTGGATGCTATAGTACAGGTGTGGCTGAAGCTCTGTCTGTATACCTTTCTCCCTCTGCTGTCGGAAGCCCTAATCCTAGGATTCCCCAAGTTTTGGTTTGCTTCTGGTTAATGGCTCCGTTCTGGAGCCAAGACACTCCAAGGGAGGTCCATTCTCAGTGTGACCTTATATCTCAAGTTCAGGATTCTGAGCTCTTAATAGAGGTTGTGGAGACCATTTTGAGTTACAGAGCCCCCTCTTTTAGGAAGCTGTATACCATGAAATTACAGGTTTTTGTTCTGGTGCCACAGTCGTCACTTCAGTACTCAAGTTTCTTCAAAACCATTTCTCTGCAGTCTTGGCCCCTTTTACTCTTAAAGTATGTGTGGCTACCATCTCTGCCTTCCATGTGCCTATCATTGAAGCCTCACAATGGAGGTACACTTGGTTATGAATTTAACATCTCTGGGAGATCAGCAGCCCCTATTGATGATGACCTTCTCCTGCTTAGATTATCCCTCTTGGATTGCTTAAATTAAGTTGCAACCTAGAATTAAGAATATATTCCTAAAGCACCTTCTTTTAATGGTCACCCGATCATACTTCAGGCTTTTGTCTCTCCGCTGGATGATGCACAGGAGCAAGGAAGGCTTTCTATGTCCGATTAAGTCTTGAGGATTTACTTAGGATAGTGAGGTAAAATATTCTCAACTTTTTGTTTGCATTAGGGGACACAATAGAGGTTACATAGTCACCAAGTAGCATCTTATTCATTCAATTACAGTTTTTGTATCTTTGTTTTTTTTTAATGTATACACTTAGTTACCTTTTAATAAAAAATGCTTTGCTTGTAAATCCTAATTGTCACAGTGTGTGTGTTTGTGTGTGTATTGTAATTGTTTCCACATTAACTGTCTGTCCACATTAAAAGAATGTTGTGTCTTCAAATGTCAAAATACTCCATAAACAGAGAATTTTTATTATTATTGTATTTTAAATTTGGTTAAAGAAAAACTGTTATTTCAGCTGCTCTAAATCTGACCACAGGTCTGAACTTTAAACTAACAAAGAAAAAGATGGAAATGTGTGATCCTAACTACAAATGTTTATGTCACCCACAATTACCAAGCAGAAGATGATGGTTTCTCTAAAAACAAGGAACAGTCAAACTTTATCATGGAACACATTTTTATTGCAGGACAAAGCAAGTATGGTCAGCTAGAGCAAAGTTACAGACGTTGTTTTCTTCAGGATATTAATGTGGCTACAATCAGGAATAGCCCAGTTTACTGCGCTCATACACAGTTGGAAAACCAAACCATTTCATTTATGTTAACTGAACCTTTTTACTTTAGCCATGTATTGGGGATGATTTAGTCATGCGGATATTGGGTTAAACATTTAGTTGTTCATTGGCTGAGAGCACCTGGCTAAATAGGCAGATTGACTGATTGTCTTGAATGTTCAGTTATGCAACTTATTACACAAACAATGATTTATGACATCATCTGTGATGTTTTGTGAGTTGTAACAATTCTTAAAGTGACAGTTCACCTAAAAATGAAAGCTCAGTCATTACCTCAAGACTTTTTCCTTCTTTGAAACACAATATATTATATGTATGTACTTATATTTTGGATATTTTTTCTAAAGATTTTTTTTTACATTTTTACAGACTTTTATGCTTTAATATAGTCTACAGTTACTATTACTGCATCAGACTATAATGGCTTGATTTGGACCACGGAAAACAAAAGCAAACCAACTACTAATGCTTCGATAACCAAGAAACGCTACACCAATTGTCTATGTGTTTTATCTTTAAAAAATGAAACAGACACTATTTTTGTTATTAAATGTTTAATTAGTGCTTTTATATAAATTAGTGCATGCGTACATAAGCACAAGCCTCTTATTGTGAATGATAACACAGTATCTGTAGCTTCAGGTTAGTGTAGTGTAGTGTAGTGTAGTGTAGTGTAGTGTAGTGTAGTGTAGTGTAGTATAGTATAGTATAGTATAGAGTATTTTGTAATGCTGTGCTGGTGTCAGTGGCCTGCTGTTTCAGCTGAGTGCTTAAATATGTTATTTCTGTCAGTTTTATCTCTGCTTAGTTAAAAATGTTACATATCCAGCCAAAATGCCTGTGAACTCTCTCTATAACTGTGGGATTTGTTAGATGGAATAGCACAACAGGCTGTCAAATCTGTGTTAAGGCCTGTCAAAATGTAATAGTTGCTAGAACACCAGCACATTAGTAATATATTCTGACGTGAGTAATATATATTGTGCTGCAGTTAGCTAGCTAACAGAGACCTAAATACAACATGCAAATGCAACATACAAATATAGTACAAAATATATGTCATACATTTTTCGTGATGTCATTTCCTATTTTATATTTTTTGGCACAAATGTATTTGTTAAACTGATAGGCGGACAAAAAAATCTTATATTAATAAGATTGTACTACTAAATAAATGTTTATTTTAAACTATTTTAGAGTATTTATTAAAAAGCATATTTATGCAGTTACATCACCTAGACATATTTAAATAAAATGTGTTCATGTAATCTACTGTGCATCTTTTTATGTACACTATTATGCCAAATTATCTGATCTCTGTCTCTCATCACAACCTAACATACACCATGGATGTTTTTTTCCATGGGACAGTTCAACATTGAAAGAAACAATTTTGCAAAGTGTATATTTTATGAAATTCTAAGGTTTATGATGTTTGCATTGGCTTATTGATGGTAAACTGATGGAAAACTGTTTCCTAAGACTGCTAAATGTAAATAAAAACATTGGCATGCTGGTACTTAAAGACGCGCTGTACAAAATTGAGAGGCCGGCTGCCAGACAGGAATTTTGTGAAGTGTTGTTCAGAACCACGGACAGCGCACATTCGTGTGAATGCTGAAGGATACACCAGAGCTGTCTGTCAGGAGTTTGACTGTTTCCATGGGAATAACAAAACAGTCAAAATTCCCAAATCCTTTTCACTGAGGATCAGGCAAATTGAAGCTGCTTTGTAATAATCTAACCCTGTTAGTGATGCTATTTAAACATACTGATATGATGATGAGATAATTAATTACAATTCAATAATTAATTACAATTACAAATAATAAATCTATTTGAGAATGTATAAACCTGGTAATGTTACAAATTAAAGTATAATATATATTACTAAAATTAATAATTGTATTCAATTACAAAGTTCAATTTGTATTTAATTAAGTGCTTAAAATATTATCCTCATCAAATGCATTACTTGGCTAAATTTATTTTTCATACCAGATAGTGAAGGAAAATCAGCCAAGAGTCCAGCATACAGTAAATCAGCCAACAGTCCAGCATACAGTACATGGGAATTCCTTCACAAGGTTTATAAAATATCCCAGCATGCACCTCATGGTTGCAGGAACGCCCAGGGTTGCAAAACGCAATGGAGGCCAGACCCTATTTTAAGGAAGCCAAACAAATAAAAAGTTATTTATCAATAGTTATCTAGCTATCTAAAAAAGTTATAAAAGTTAAGTGCACTCGACTGTTTGAAAGTATGTGAGAGAGGAGATCAGGAACAAACAGGAAAGTGTGAAGAACACAGAGCAGAGACAGTCTGACATCTGACATACCATTCCTTACATTTATACCTACCATCCACACGGACAGACAGATCACAGCGAGACAGGACAAGCTTTTCACAACACACTCATACTAAAACCTAATCCAGCATTTGCCTGAGATGATAACACATTTCGATGCTCAGCCAGACTTTTGCTTTGATTTATTTCATTAAAGAGGGTCGTTGAAACTTAATAACAATCTTTAAATTAAACACAGGTTTCCAAACAGCTCCCACTCTGAACTTTAACACACATTTAGTCAGGTCTAAATGGGAAATGCCTGGTCCAAGGGAAATGAAAGTGCCTGCTTATGTTTAAAGAAAGGTGGATTTTTTATTCCTTGGGAACTCTTCCTAAAAAACAAAATTAAAGAAATATTCATTTCCTTGTGCAAACCATTAACTCTAATAAAACAACTTTAGTGCCACAGAAACCCTTGAGGATTGGTTGTTTTGTTCTATGCCAGAGAGAGACCAGACAATAATCACCTGGATCCTAGCAACAGCATAGCAACCTGTGAAAATCCACGCAGAACACTTTAGCACTCTCACAGGAACACCTTAGCATTGTGCTGCTCATATTTCTTCATCTGTATTTTATTTTCAAATACAAATAAAGACCAAAATCAGGGAAATAAAGCATTACATTCAAATAGCATATAATTTTACTGCCTTTTTATGTATATTAAAGTTAAACACAAGCAAATGTTATAGACGAAGACATGACACAGGGCCCTGTTGAAAACTCACAGGTGCCACTTCTCCCGATACAAGCAAAACTGCACCTGCATCATTTCCCCTAATCTTTAACTGGCTTCATAAGCACAATTTAGTCCTTTATTCTGCCCGGTTCTCAGCAGAAGGCACATATTGTAGCTCTTTGTGTGTGAGCTGAGAGCAGAGGCCTCCACTTGCTTTATTACTTCTGCACATCTGCACTTCATAACTAGCTGACTGCTGCATGAATTATGACAGTGTTGAAGAAATGAATGACATTGTTAATCTTTATTAGTTCAGAAGACGATGACGAGTCACCAATGCGCCTTCAAATAACATCAGGACAGCGTTATGGATCAAAAAAGAGCCTCTGTCACAGCAGTCCCAATGGGATCTTCCCTCTGGGTTCAGAATTTGTTTAAAGTCTCAACTCTCTGATCACAGGAAAATAAACAAGGAAACAAATCACAAACAATTCACAGTCTCTGAGGGAGATGTTTTCAAGACGTCTTCTCTTGGCAGTTCTTAATGCAAAAACACTTGACAAATATATGGTATACACAGCAAAAATTCATAATAAGTATTTTTGCTTGTTTTCCAGTAAAATTAATTAGGATTACCTGTTCTTACTGCACTGGAAAGAAATGTCAGACAATTTACGCAATTTTGTCTATGCAATGCTTAAATACAAGTAAAAAAAATATTGCCAAAGATGTAAGAATAATAAATGCTATTCAAAATATAGTTTGATACAAAACATGCCTTTTCATAACACACAAAAGTAAATGTATTTAGTTTGAAAAACATCTAGATATTTTTACTGGGAAACGACACACATACTGATTAAAGACATTCTTGCATTCTTGGTGACACACGCCAGAGAATTCTCACGTTTCTCACACCTGGAAATGTTTACCTACACTGTGGGCTAACATGTCCGCTTGTCTTAATTAACAAGACCAATGTACATGTACTTGACTAACTTGACTAACAAAGGAGGGTCCTAAACTGTATTTAAATTCTTCAATGCAACAAAGCATGTTCGTTTGCTCTGCCTGGAACGAACGACTATACCATCTGTCACGTTTACTACAGAAATGTGTGAGAACAAAGAGGAGCACCACAAAGGATGATGGGAAGTAACCCTCATGCCAGGACATCCAAACAAAGTTAAAAAAGAAAACTTAAAAGAGAAAACTTTACCCATTCCACTACTGATAAGCTTGGGTTAGGCTCCTGTGATCTGGTGTTTACTTTGTGGCAAACACTCCAGCAATTTCCCTCTCATTTCCCCTTTCGTTGCCCTCAAGAGAATAAGAGAAAACATTCCTTCATGTTTCTAACCCCAGCTGAGGTAGGTTCAAACTCGGGAAAAGTGATGTCATTTCTCAACAAACAACATGGTTACCTACATGTGAAAACATTTATTCATTTGGCAGATGCTTTTATCCAAATTCAATCTTTAACTTTTTTAGCAGTACTTTTCTATTCTTTTCTAGTACTTTTACTATTCCCTGGGATTGTTAACGCAATGCTCTACCTGTTGAGCTACCAATAAGGCTATGCCACCTGTGGAAAATGCTAACCTTGGTTGGTTGCATAAGATGACCCTTAATAAGGGCATGAAAAACAATTAAGATCAGTACACCAGAAAACAACACTAAAATAATAGGGAAATGTTTACTAATGGCATGATGATTTTAATAGAAACCCTACATGGCTACACCAAAAATGTCTTTCCTGTAAACAAGCACATTAACAGTGAGATTTATTGCCATTCATTAACTACAGTTAACATTTCCCAACTCAAACATCACACGACATGTACTAGGAACCATATTTATGTTAAGTTAAACAAAGGACACATAGGCTAATTCAGTTAAGCCCTGGAAAGGTTCCTAAACATATCCAAAAAATTGCCACACAGGCCTCTTTCTTCAAAGACAGTTTCTCATTAATCAATGGAAATGTTCACTTGGGGAAACTGGCTTGCGAGACAAAAGACTTGTGGCTAACAGAGGTTTGGGATCATTTATAAATCCCAATGCATGAAACTCCTCCACATGTGTTGTAACTTTCATTTTCTTTTAGGTGACTCTATGTCACTAAATTCATCAGTTCATCATTATTTTAATAAGTACACTTTACCTAGCTTCTCATTACAGTAATGAACTATTATTCTCAACTGTGATTCTCTGATTATGATATTATAATACAGTCATTTTTACTGTTTTGCATATTCATTTAATTTAGTGGACAATTTTATGACCAAAACATGTTTTTGATATGTTCAGCAAGATTCACCTACAGCAATGTTGTATTAATAATAAAAGTGAGGTGAATACATCTCATGGTCTCATAATAAACCCAGTCTAGAAGAAAGAGGCAAGGACTAAGACGGGATTACTTTAGTCTTTCCTCTGTTCCCACGTTTTCTGTTTCTCTGCATTTTTCTCTTTCCTCCAGCCTTTGTCTCCTTTTCAGCCGATCGTTTTTGTGCCAGACAATAAGACAGTATAGAAAAAGTGGTCAGAGGTCACTTATTTAGGAAACTCACGTCTTCAAAGCATGCCTTCCTATTTAAAGCAAAAATGGGGATTTGGAGAGCCCACCACAGACTCTGCCCTCTCTGAAGCAGGCTGCCTGATGTCATAGGTCACATTCCATTGAACTAGGCCAGCCCTTTATTTGATAGCAGATTGCTGACTTATTATTAACACAAGGATTGGTTGGGGGAGGGGTTAAAAATGTCTGCATGCCAGCAAAGTGACACTTTATATCATTACTTCATTATTTACCTCAGTGCAGTTTGTGTTTCTTTCCCTGAGTCAAAAGTCTATACCTATATAAATCTCTTTGCTTGATTTGAAGAGACATAGAGCTGCCATTGTTTGTCAAAATATCCATTGGTATGCTTGCCAAGAGGTAAAACTGGTTGTGCAATGTGGGTGACTGTGACCTTTTAACAGGGTTAATAGAGCTTTAATTGTTTGGAGAGAGGGGGGTCTGGTGTTGTGTTGCCAGCATAATGAAAAAAATCAAAGGCAATTATTTTAAAGCATAATATGGATTCTTTTACATAAACATTGTGCTAAATAGCTAAAATCACCATGAAGTTGCACAGAATTATCATATGGCAACAAGTTTGTTCCTTACAAAAATATTGAAATCAAATTTCTTATCAAACTGGGCGTCTGCCCAAAAAGACCTACCATAGAACTATCCATAGAGAAACATTGTGTACACAAATACCCCCATAGTGCCTCTTGTGGCAATGCTGAAAATGCTATTAAAAGGTTTACAAATAAAAGCAAATGAAGAATGAAAGCATGAATTTGGCTAATGTAATATATATATTACATCTGAAACAGGTTTATATTTGAACTGTAGTATGTCTTACAACCAAGGTGCTCTTGGGTCTGACAACCTCAAATATTTACCAAAGGCTTCTGATAACATGTAAATATTTATCCTTGTATGCAGTTTGAGCTATTACAGAATATAAATGATAAATACATGTTTTTAACATTGGTGAAAAATATGCTGTTAATAAAACAAGACAACAAAATGCTCCTCATATTTTCTCTGATCCTCTGTTTTTCCCCCAGTTGTTTTCCCATGATTCCCTGTTCACATTCTTTAATCGTTGAAATCTGCAGAAAATCACAGATGATATTCGGAATTCCTGATTTGGAACCGGTGGCTGACGCTGGCATTACCGGAACTTCAGGCCTTTCCGAACTTCAGAATGCGAAGCAAAGCATTTCGAGAAAGTGATGCACGATCCACCCTTATCCGTAAGCTCTCAGAAAGGAAAACATGGAAAACTGATAGCACTCCTGAGAATGTGAGTATATTTGCTGGGTAACATGTTATACGTTCTTGGCTATCACTAATTGTTTTTACAGACTAACCAGCATTTTTCAACAAGGCTGATATAATTTTTTAATATTATTATTTTTTAGGTTAAAAGGTACACTATATAAACAGTTGGACATTGTGATTTCTATTTTTTTCTATTTATTATGGTTTTTGCATGTTTAATCAGTCTTTTTTTAGATATGGAATCTGCTCTATTTTTCTCCCACCTCTAACCTTTGCCAGAAGATACCTCTAGCAGATTATATCAGCGATTATTCTTTACCAAACATACCTATACAAATTGTCCTTGCCTTTGCAGTGGTTCCCCATACCTATAAACTCTGCGCTAATAGGTTTTAAAGGTATAGTACCATTTATAATGACTAAAACAGCACTACTTGCACACCATGGACATGGATTCCAGTTATATGTGTTGACAGACCCACAGCAGAAATATATGGGAAGTGCTATTTTTGAGGATATACGTCATGGTGATACCAGTAATGACATGACTCATTGAGTATTTATGGGCTGCCCTTTTAAAAATGTTGCCTTGTTTACACATAGGTGGGAATTTACTGAGATTAAATTGCACCTGTTGATAACATTGTGTGTTTTGTACACTATCTGCATTAAGTCTGCATAAAGCTCAGGAGTTTTTATTGAGTTCTCAGTTAAGGATTCTTTATGGATTAATATTGTCTCTCCTAAAATTCAATAGGAATAACAACATATTTAGAAACATTTGTTTATACACAGTAGTAGTATTTTTACATTTTAACATTAATGTGGTTAGCATAGCCCAAATAATTTTGTTGAAAAAAAATGTTTGTTTTTCATACTGATAGCGTTTGGAGTCTATAAACTGGACCAATATCAGATTCATACATTGAGCGATAGGCTTTGCTTTCATCTGCAAGCTGGTGACCCTACTAACAGCCTCATGGCTAAAATAATGATCATGATTGTTGTGTTAATGTGATGGTTTAACAAAACACAAGCAGGTCAATAACAAAAGTGATGAATTATGCAACACGCTGTAAGGACAGTCAAGTTCTTCTCATTTGTCTCTGTCAGACCATTTGTCCAATTGTTGTCTGGTATGTTGATCACACTCACGTTGTTGGGAAAGGAATTCTATCTCACTATTTGCTGAATACTGCCTAGTGTAGTAATACTGTGATAATAGTGATGAAGTTATTGTTAAGATAAGATATTAACAGTGTTATGTTACACTGTTGCCACATCACCTTATGATGTTGCATGTTAATTACTTCCAGTTATAAGCTTGGAAATAAAATATTTATTTTGGCTTTGGTATTAAATTTACTTTAAAGGTCTTAACTTTTTTTTTGATAAAATGAGTCAAACCAGAAGAATAAATGATTCAGCTTGTAAGTGGTCACATGAACTTTTTCTAAATTTCATCTTTAAAATAGTTTTTAATTATTGTTTGAAATACTGGTGGGTATTCATTCATTTTTGCTGTAGAATCAAAACTGATGATTGAGAATTTCACTGGCTTTAGTATTGACTGCTAAAGTCATAACATTTCTAGTCTGAATACATTATATGGTAAATTAACCTACAAGAGTTTAAAGTATTAAGTAATTCAGACAAAAAGAAGTAAAATTTGAGGACATCCATATTTGGTCAGACGCATCATCAAGCTTAGCATAAAATGTTACACCCAAGCTAACAGGAAAAATGTTGCTTAACGTTCTCTAAATGTTCTCTTATGTTCTCTTATGTTACCAAATAATGTTTGTGCAGTAACAGTAGTACAATAGTAGTCAGTACAGACTAACAGTAGTCTTACAACCTAAAATTGTTAGCTGGGACACCATGCTTGTAGGAAATAGTTGCAGTGACTCAACTGTCCTTAACTGTCCCCGACTGACTGACTGATTACAGCATACTGAGACTGACGTCAGATTGAACAGCTTTCCACCGTCTAGGTTTCATTCACATTTAGTACAATCCATGACAACACCGCTTGACCTGCTCCAAATAAATAACAGTGTAGGTTTGGTGGAGACACATAAACTTCACTTAAGACCAGAAATTATATGCCACACAAACTGCACACATGCACAGTCTGTCTGCTGTGCGGGAAATAATATGTGTTTACCTGGCCTGGTCACTTCTTTGATTGATTGACTAACATAATAACTGCCTTTGCTAACTGAAAGCTCAATAATATCTGAAGATGTTTTTACATTCAGTGTAGAGGAAGTTATTTGTGTGACATTTCAGAGCAAAGCAACTATTGTTTTTTCTCTGCTCAAACCTAAATGCTTTTACAACAACATTTTGTCTCTTTATGAGAGGTTTGTGCAAGTAAACACTGCAAATAAAGAAATGTGTATGTAATTTTAAACCTCTGTTTACTTGACAATTCCTTATCAAGAAAAAAACTTGTTTTTAAATTCAAAACACACCACCCCTTCAATTTGATACATTCAGTCATGAGTCCTAAACCTTGTAGAAATAAACAAATTTGTATGTGTATTTCCTAGGAATAGAACTTATGATGTTCAGATGACAGTTTACTACAGCACTACTGACTTATATCATGACAATAACCAGCATGAATTTACTCTGAGAGCCATTTTGGCAATACTTTAATATCATCCTTCGTACAGCTCAGAAACACAGCCAACACCCTATTATGTTAATGTTCTTAATGTGTATTGTAATGTACACAATTCCTCTGTAAAGTATCTGTCATTGTGTTTTCAACAGAAAATGTTTTATGTAAACAATATATCAGGTATTCCCAGGCCAACTCTATAATTAAGTGGGTATGTGCAGCTGTTGCCCAGATCTGCAAGAAAGTAAGCGCAATGATGTCACAGGGACACATTTTCCAGTAAGTATGACATCACTGAATATTTCATCGGAAATAGCTCCTCCAGCTAACAACTTTTCCATAAATATCATCTTTGTACGAAAAATGTGTTTATCTGTGTGAATAAATGTAAAAAAAGTATAAATTTGCTAAGCAGCCAAGATTTCACATTATTCTGTTCTCACAGTTTAAATTTAATGTAAATACACAGTGATACAGTGAAAATAGTTATTAAAGCCACATGCCATTATGTCTACTATATTAGGTTGGCTCGTCTGTTTTTGTTAATGGCCTCTCTTGCAGTTGGGAACTGATTTTCCTATTTTAATAATGCCAGTTTTTCTGGAACACACACATACCGTGCCGCCACTCATCATTAGTGACAGACTCTTGTATGTGGCTCTCAAACAGTAAGGATCTTGTTATTTGCTATGTGCTAGTTCATTGGGCGCTACTGTGCTGGAGTAGGTCTGGATGTGATCCCATTTCTATTAGTGAGGCATTAAAAAGAAATTGACAGTTTTCAGAGAACAGCACAGTGTAGGAAATGTTTATTCCCAAAAGTGTCTAGTCAGCTAATGTCATAAATTCGACCAGGTCGTTGTTTTGCTGGACGGCCACAGTGGCACCACTGAATGTCTTCTACAAACGTTCTCAAATACACACAGACAAAAAAACATTGTTTTTGTCTGCCTCTGGGTGTGTAACAATAAGACATCTATGTGTGTATGGAGTGGTTGAACTTATTTGAAATCATCTATTTTTGTTTTGAACAACCTGCAAAGATATCAAACTGCAGTGGTCCACATGCCTGGCAACAGAACAAGACAATTACCTCCAACTGAACCGAGTTCCATAATTCCATATGGAATTTCCATTCCATAATTCCATAAATCTTAAAATGGTTAATAAAATTGGATTATATGTCAAGAGACCTGGAAGAACGTGGAACAGAAGAAAACCACAGCCACAGTGATATGTGTGAGGTCTTTCACAAGTCGGTTTAATATTAGTAATGCCTTATCCAGTGACCACATGTTTAAGTCTGACAATTTAAACAGGACTAAGGGACATTTTTAAAATCCCATTTAACTACTTTTGCTGAGAAATGAAAGTAGAAGATCCAGTCCAAACAATTTATTTTTATTAATGTTATCCATTTATATTTTGTGCCTTAACCATACAAAGGCAACAATGTATAACTGTATTCGGTATAATTTGATAATGTTCATTAACAATGACTTTATGCTTGGAATGCCAGCCATTGAAATGTTACTTTTTTGTAAAAACAATAATACGGAAAGAAAAACACATTAGATATTTTATTAGATTCTCTGAGGTATAACAGTTGAATTACATGTTTTTTCACGTTTTGTCAATTTAATGAGTGAGTTTCCCGCCAAATTACTAGGTTTAGATACACATACAGGAGTGATACTGTATCAGTCAGTGTGGTACCTTTCCCCAGTCAAGAGGTTGTGTGACGTGATATTCAGTCCATTTTAATGTAGCTTAATCTTAGACTTTGTTTAATCCAACCTGGGCCTTAACACTTTATAGACAAATATTAAAAACCTTTTCACAGAATCAAAGTTAATAACTAAAACACATTTTTTGTTTAAATAGTTATTTACTTGTCTATCTTGAAAATATGAAAATAAAGACTGTTGGCAGTTAGGCAGTGTCAACAGTCATCATTTTTCTTAATATATCAAATCTCAGTATTATGTGTGAAACTGCTTTGAAGCAATGTGCCATTGTAATGAACTGTAAACAACATTCTTGTATATTCTGAAGACTTACACGATAATGCTGTCATGGCATTTATAAGTTTAAATCTAATGGTTCAGCTATAAACCAGTCAGGCATGTCTCTGGAATTGTATGTTACTCTGTGACCATGTAGCTGTCCAGGCATTGGGCCAACGAATACTCAAAGCATCTGTATGACACTAGCTGGGTGGACTTCACATAACTAGCACATGACCGGCTGTCGCCCATTGGCTATGTGGCTTGTAACCTGACAGCTTATTGGATTTAATTTCAGCATATCTCAGGTCAACAGCAGGGAAATATTCTGGACAGCTAAATGTAAAGAAAAAAATGAACACAATAATGTCTATTTAGGATTCAATTGTTTTTCTTTATTTGTTTTAAGGTCATGTCAAAGGTCATTGATGTGAAAGCCACATAAACAAACATTTTGAAGCGAAAGTAGTTGATAATCACTGGTCCTGACAACAATTTGTTGCAATAAAACCTTTAGCTTGTTGTTTTCATAGCTCTCTTTCTTCCCAAACCATAAAGATCATTCATCCATGGGTAATATTTTGATTGTGGTTAGGTTCAAATTTCCATAGCATGTGAAACAGCTTTCAATCACAGTGTGTTTGTGTGTCCCGCCAGATCTTTGGTTACAAACCAGTTCAAACCATGTTTGAAATGTTCACCTACATTTTAATCACTCATATCAAAACAACTCTTGTTTATTGAATCAAGCAGCGCAGGTGGGAAGATCAGTAATCATAAAAGTTTCAGGTTTATAGGTTAGCGCCAGCTCAGCATGTTCTTACTGGTTGCACCTCACAGCACATTTAGACACAAAACTGCTGATTATGTGACCAGCAGTGTTCCACACCTGTTTATCACAGGTGCATACTAGTACAGTACCTGTGAAACTGTCATGTCCCCAAAGTGGCCAAAAGTTTCTGTTGTTTAGAATACTTGGAAAGTTGCCTTTTCACACAGAGAGGCTGGACTACTTCTCGGTATAAAAAAACTGTAACAACAGAACCGGCTGCTAATGAATGCAAGCGGGCGGCCTCAATGCTCACAATTTCTGTCAGCTCAAAGCCAGAGCATAGAAGTTCTGGCCGCTGATAAGACTTGGCCAAAGTGCACAAGCGTTACTTGTGGTTGGTCAGAGGCACGGGATGCATTGCAGCCCTGGCCAACTATTGAAAGCGGATTGGCAGCAGTCAACAGGTTTTGGCTGAGCAGAAAGGCTAACAGTAGATTTCTTGGGTAGAGCGTGGCCAGGCATTTCTCTCTGAGCAAAAGTTCCTCTAATTGCTCGGTGCTCACATTGGGGTCATTTTGGAGGCTAGCCTTGAACCCGGCAAACTCTCTGAATGTCAGTTTTTAATGTTATTTCACGTTGTTTTGGGAATGAAACAAACTAAATTTGGCTCTTCTTTTTTTGTAGGGCCTAATTTCATAATAAAATCAATTTCACTCCATATCTTGGCCAATATGCTGTAGCAGGACTCCTGCATAAAGATGAGATTGTATTTCTTCACTGCTCCACAAAGGGATCTAATTATCGGTTCCTAATCAACCAGTAATGTGAGGGAAGGCTTTCTAATTATGTAACCATAGTTTCTGACTTGTAAACAATAGATGGACATTCTGTATTTTTGTTACAGGGTGGAATTATGTTGAAGGCTATAGGGGGTGACATGTCCTGGCAGAGAAGTATACTACACTCTCGCATGTTTACTGGGCCATGCCCTTGTAAAGGATATAATAGGTTCATAATGACTGATAAGAAAATAACAGAATGTAACTAGTGATGTTTGCCATGATACTCTGTGGTTAGGAATTTAAAACAACCACTGCTGTCAAGCTTCACAAATAACATAACAGCAACAAAAACACCCTAAATGTCAAATCTGCTTTTTGAAATAACAATTATTAATTATGGGTTAGGAAAGACTGATTTGGCTTGAACTGTCTCTTTAAGACAAAGAATACTTTCTTATTTTGCCAAGATTTAATTGCTTAGCATTACATAGCATTGTGGAAACATTTGTACCAGCAAATGTACAGTAAAAATGTACAGTAGTACATCATAGCCAGTAGGGCATCATGCTGTGTCATCTATTTTCTCTTCTGGGAACATGTCAGTTAGTGCACGGTTAGGTGAACACCAGTTTACATTATGAAATATTCATCAATGGTGTAAAGAAACTGTCCTCTGATTGAAATCTGTTGCTGGGAAATGGAATTTTAGAGGAGCAGTTGTAAATATTTAAACCATCAAACTAACCATGCAGGTCAGCATCTTTTCTTTTGCTTGTAATGCTGTACACGTGGAGTTTTCACAGAATGTATCTGCTGCTTCCATCATGTTATACACACATGTGCTCGCTCACATGGTTGTCTGCAGCGGGTTGGATGTTACACCAGTTCTCTATTTGTAAACGCACACCGTTGTACTCTGACAGCTAAAAGAAGTCTAATAGGCCTCAAGGAAGCGCTTATACTCCTTAGTCAGCTGTTCTAGACAGTAAATAGCAAACCACAGAGGTCTCCAACAAAAAACTGAATTACAGGGACAAAAGCCAATTCATCTTAAAGAAATATTATCCAGAATTATAGTATCAAAGGTGTACTAAAGTTAATAAAGCAAATATTGGTAAAGTACCAAGTTGTTTTGCTGTGAGGTATATTCTCTGTGGGTAGGATTTTTTTTGTCTTAAAGGGACAGTTCAGTCAAAAATGAACACTGTTATTAATTACTTTCCATCATGATGTTTCAAACAAGTCTGACAATTATTTTGGAAGATTATTTAATGTAGTATGCAAATGAAGTGTACTTTATTGTTGTCATTTTTGTTCTTTTTAGAGGTGAAAATACAGTTTTGACAACTATAATAATGAGAGCTTTAAAAAATGTTTAGATTTAGATTAAACCTGGTTTAGAATCAAAAGGTGTGTAAACGAAGCTTTTTGAAAGAAGGGTCAAACAATTCTTGAAATTGTTTTATATTCATTTAAGTATATATAAACACAAATATATTATTTAAACATCTATTTAAGATAGATGCTATTTAAGATAGATACAATAGATGCTGCAAATGATGTTGTAGGATGACATCATGATTGGTCATCACCCCTCTGCAACTAAACTTGTCATTTACAGCCCACTGATTTAAATAATATCCAGCAACACTCCCTCTAGTCCTATTCCCACCTTTAACACAAAATTTGGAAGCAGGAAATGTGAGTTCTGCATTATTTCACTAAACAATTCACTAAACAATTTTGTGATGTTAGCCTTTCTGGCTAAAGACTTTTGGCTTCCATTAAAGCACGCAAGATGCTTATTGGAATATTGTCAAATCATGCTGGGATAACATGGAGTTCAGTTGGGGAGTTCATGTCAGATTCAGCTGCAACACACCAGGAGGATATAAGATATTCTAAAAACTTTTACTCTGAAATCACTGAAATTCTTGTGCTAATAATACATGTGTTATATATAAATGTGTTCTTTTTTAATGTGTTAAAAACTGTATGTTTGTCAAATGTATATATAATTTATATATTATATGAACACAATTGTCCTGCATTTATTCCCATGTCTGTTACTCAATGTTTGGTCACATTTTTAGTACATTTTCTGCTGTTAGAACACATTCATCCGTATATCAGCAAGTGCAGAAACTATGCTAAAAGCATCAAGCAAATTCCTCTACTAAATCATTTACAGTGCAGCAGATGAAACACACACACACTTACACATGACTGAAACGTTTGATAAAATGGTTTTTATTGATATTAAAAATGAAAGTACATGAATTGTGCATTTCGGATGTTTTAGCGTGCAGAGGTTAAATCAATTAAAATAAACAGCGGTATGAGCTACTGATACACGGCTGCAAATGAACGTAAAAGGATCCCTTCATTTTTGTGCAAAAGGGCATATTTCCTTTGCACCGTTCATACTGGACATTAAGTAACCGGTTTAAAGGGAAATGACAGACAAAAAAAAACAAAATTTGCAATGACTCCAGAAATATGGGATGTTCAACTATTACAAAATAACAATAATGATAATTACAATAATTGCACTGCTTCATCATAACTGATATGAATAATCAGGTAAATATTTGATTATCAAGGCAGAGGGGGTAACTCCAGGAACTGCTAAGCAATGCTACAGGCCCATTTCAATTACTGTATAGTGGGGCACATACAGAAAGAGACACTGGCTTGTTATCCTTTGTTCTTAATTTAAAATATAAAAAAATGTTTAATGGGTTCAATTTTATTTTGTGGTCCACAACACAAAATCACTGTTGAGCTAAACACTAAATCTGCTGTCTAACTATTTGAAATCTGCAGGGTAACTATTTGAAGTTTGGTCTACTAGGGTAGCCCTTCAACAACTGAGATACAACAGTTAAACTTGTTGACACCCCTACAGAAAGGGAATAATAGGACTTTTGGAATATTTTTTTATATTTTTTGGAATATTGTGTGATCATTTTGAAGGGATAGGAATATGTCTTTTCAACAGTTCTTATTGCCCACAGTCCTTTGTGACATCATAGTAATGTGTTTATCTCTCTGCCCAATGGCTGCTCTTCAGTTACTTAGAAACAAGATGAAACATTAAAGCAGGGACAACACCTCCCTCCTCCTGCAGGCTCCTCACACGCAACCCCTCGTGTGCTATACTTCAAAGAATCCACAGTTATGATAAAACAAAAAACAACTGCACTAAAGTGGCTTAAAATCTGTAGTAGCATGTGTATAACTAAGGACTATAAAGGTTTATGATGAAATAAAACTGTTTTTGTTCTTAAACAGAATCCATTTGGCAGCTTAAGAAGTCATAGAGGAAGGACAGAAAGTCTGTGGAGCATGTGCCTGTTTTTTATTACAACATGCCCAAGTGATCCCAGGCTGCAGCTGCTGATAAAATATTGATTTTAAAATAGCTCTATGGCGAACCAAAAAAAGAGAAATATTTTTTGGTACAAAGCATCTACAAAAGCATTTGTATGTAAAATGGAAAGAATAAGAGTGTATAAAATAAAAATGATCAGTTGAGCATCAGTGCTATGTATATTATTATATTTGGACCAATTTTAATATATAATTTCATAACAAAATAAATAATGCCTTTATACAGTGCCCATATTTGTATTTAAACAAACAAACAAAAAAGCTTGGCGGCTCATTATGCAAGATACAGCTCAGACTAAAAGAATATTACATGATGTCCCTGGAAACTAATTATATTCATATTTATTTTTACATATATTTATATATATATATTCAAGTATTTGTTTTCAGGCAAAAGCATGTGAATACTATTGATAAATGTTAAAAATATATGTTAGTCGACATTATTGCGTTTTTTTCCCTTTGAATTGACATTTGTGCCTTTCTTCAGAACTGTAAATAACGTTACAAAAACACAACGCCTATTTTGCAACAACGAGAATGTCACGGTACCAGAAACAGAACAGGCTTTTTTCCTTTTTCCTTTAAGCATTTTCACGAAAAAGAACATAGAAAATACAAACATCCCACTTTTTCAGAATCATAATGTCCCACTTCCTGCAGTGCAAAGCAAAGCAGGGGTTCTGTGCAGCCACACTAGCAAAAAGAGAGAAGTTCTTTCCATGTCCGGGCGTTTGAACATGCATGTTAGCATCCCCACACCGCTGCTTCCTTAAATCGCAAGAGCAGTGTTGGGACCAAAGGCCATACTTCATCTCATGTCTCTACAACTGACACAGCTGATATCCCCCGCAGCCAATTTGCTCTTGTTTTCTCATTCCAAAGTCACACTTTCCTTAAAACGGAAAGTTTAATAATTTTTCAAAGGAAAAAAACGTGCTTTTTAACTCTTTCTCCTCTGAGTCCTTTCCCAAAGCTAGCACCATGACATTTTTGAGCTACACGTTCATAGTCCATAAAAAAATAGTGCCTTTTTTATTTACTTAAGAACTTTGACGTAATCCGTGGCGATGTGCAATTCGCAGAATCTCTGCATTTCATCTGTGATTACAAGGTGCTGGAACAGGAATCTAATTTTACAACAATTCCTTACAGTGTGGATGTCCCTTTATAGTTAGAGGTGCAACTAACAACTAAAAAAGATAACTTTGTGTCGGGAGAATGCAGTGGAACGGGTTTTATCATGCTAGCTTTTCCTTAAGTTCTGATGTCCTCAAAACTGGCGAATCGTTTGGCGGCAGTGCGACATTGGCTAATCATTTGCGTCTTTCGCCTCTTCACCCAAAATTGCATTCAGCTTTTTTCCTCTGGTTTTTGATGTGCTTTTTCATTGGTGAATGAAACAGCAATAGAATAGAAATTGGAAGAGAGAGTGAGCATGTCTGGTTGAAAAAGAAGGTGGGTTGTAGAGGACTGCCACAGAAATGACGTCAGAGACAAAAAGCTATGATTCCCAGTTTTTTTTGATCAACTCTGTGCAAATGATTCTGGTTTCACTTGTGGCTGACATAGTTTTCTGTGGGAATTAGGATAGGCGGAAGCTTGCTGGGAAGGGTGATGAGAGGTCGATGGTGGTAGAGCTGCTCCTGGGCCCTGATCCTCTCTGCTTGCCGCCTGAACTTCTTGGCTCGCAGGATGGCCGGGACGCCCCTCCGTAGCCTCTGGGCGGCCTTCCGTTGCCACACGTCATATTTGGAATACTTGACAGTCACATGCTTTCTTGGGATCTCCTGTTGCAATTCAAAGGAACAACAATAAAGTTAAAAGTTCTTCTTCAAAGACATGAGAGTGTGTCTATTTCTTATACTGTTTTGTATAAGAAATTATCTCAGATCATTTTGTATTGTGTGATCTCAGAATAGGGTAAACCAAAGAATCACAAGCCAAAACAGCGGCAATTTATCTTAAGTTGTCCTGCCCCAACCTCACCCTGCTCAGGCTATGCTACTTAATGGATATCAAAATAAAAACAAATGGATATATATATACATTTTGTTTTCATTCCCTGGGATCAAACCCATAAGCTTTGTGCTGCCAACGCAATACTCTACCAATTGAGCTACAGGAAAGCTAATGTGGACTATAATGTAAGGACCAGTTACATAAGCAACAATAACCAGATCTTTTTGGAGACATTTTGTAACACAAATATGTGCTAAAAACCAACAGTAAGTTTGAAACCAACAGATGTCCTCTCACAATCGTATTACTTTCCACCTAATCAGCAGTTTTGGAATGATACTTGCTTACTAGTTGTAATCTCCTTACGCTTATTTGCTGTTTTCGTTAAACCCACATGTTAGGATGCTTGTGTTCAGCAGAAACTGAACAGGATGTTCAAGATGTGAGCCTGATAAGCTACTGAAGAGTTGTTGTTTTCCCACGGTCGACATACCTGTTTTAATGCTGGCATCACTGGGATGACCTGCAGAGATGAGGCTGAAACGTCCCTCTCTGACTTGGTGGGTTTAGCGCAGTACTGTTGTAGCAGAGCGAGGTTACAGCTGCTAAAACAACACTCTTCGACAATCCCCCGACGTTGAGAATGTCGATTGTTTGCCCTACTTGGTTGACCTGCAAGCACAAAAATGAATGTCATGAGTATGTGGGTGACATGCAGAAAGGATGAATTACCTTCTGAAGTGAGACTCTATTATAGTACATAAAACAAACAATGCTTATGTTAAACAAACCAGCTAAAGCTACTGAATTAGTCAATGACCAGTTTGAGTCAGCTAGTCACCAACTAACATCAGATACTAGCTTAAGCTGATTTTTTCAACAGGGAGCAATCAAACACGCAAACAAGTCAATGTAAATCAAGCTACACTCCCTTGATTCCATTGTTAAGGCAGATCTGATGATCAGTTTATTGTTTTTAGACTGGGACACATCTGCGATGTACAATAAAGCCGAAATCAGGGGCCCAAAATGGAGTCTGTTTATTTGTTTTCTCATCTGAACTGATCTTGTTATGGCGTCTAATTGAGCTGTTGTAAAATTACTTTCTAATAATTCACCAGGAAATCTATAGCGGTCCCAGGAACAGAAGATCAGATGTGAGTGGAAGTTTTTGCTTTTGTTTGGATGAGTAAATGATAAAAAATATCATTTGACCTTGTCCTTTGCCACCTCAGCAAAGATAGAGAGAGCATGAATGAGGGGGAGGGGTGGAGCAATAGACTTGGTGTGAGGGATGGAAGATACAAGACAGAGTAATGGGGGGCTTGTAAACAGAAGGAACAATTGATTTTGACTTTTCACAGCTGCACTGCCCTAAAAAGGAGATTCTTGGTTGTAGATCGGAAAACATTGAACCAGAGCAGATCTTGTGGATAGAGTGAGGAAAATCTGCGCTGGCCCAAATTGGATAATGATCATTCTGGGCAGTTGGACTTCTGCAGCCAAAAGAACACAAAGGACCTGTCTGTCTGTCCATGTTGGCATGAGTAAGATGACAAATATTTAAAAAGTTGTGTTTTTGACCCCCTCTATGTATGTGAGAGGCACACAACCGGCAGTTGCATCTGTGTGCAACACACCAAACAAGAATGCAATCAGTAACCTTTGCATTGAAATGTTGGTTGGTATCTGTTACACTAAACCGACAATTAAGCTGTTTTAATCCATCCAGCCGTGTAAACAACTTTTTTTCAACTGAGTGTAGCCTGGGAACATTTCTGGGGAGGTGAATGGAATGCCACTTGGGTACTATTAATTTCACTGGCGGAATGTGCAAGTAAACAAGCAGGCTTTTGTGGGTCGTTTAGCATCCTTTTCAAACACAATCACAGATACCGCAACAGAATACGTCCAGTCAGCACAATTCGCTGAGACGCTGTAATGTGTGTGACCTTAACGCACACATCCGAGAGCGATCTTCGATGCAATGCGCAGCAGAACAGGTGGTGAGCCGTACACAAGAGAATAAGAATACAGACATGAGTCTACGTACTGAAATAGAAGCCCTTATCCTCGCAGACAAACTGTAAGGCGTCCACTAGCTCTCCACCACATAACGTTTCGGCTGAAGCGACCTCGAAGGCAGACAGGGTTAAAAACAATATGCATATAGGCATCCGTATGGACCAGTACATCTTTAGGACCTAGAGAGAAGATATGCATATTAGTTCAAGATAGACAATTCAAAGCCTTTTTCTTTTAAATATATTTTTCTAAACTAAACATGGTGCTTTTATAGTGTACAGATCGACGATCAATAATCCCAGGAAATACACTATACAAAAGTACTGTAAATCGCTTTGGGTGAAAGAGTATGTCAAAAGCATGCAAAACACTGTATTACGTATGCATAAATATCTGCTTAATGACCTATCAAGTATGCTTTGATATAGTGTTTACACTGTATCTTCACCCAAAACAGCATGCATTTATTCAAAAATAATGCAATCCTCAACATACAGGAGCATAGGAATAGAAAAATGTTTGGTTATTCATTTTGTTTTAAACAACACATAAGTATTTGCAATATCTGCTAAACAACAATCTTTTTAGAGTACATACGAGTTTCTACAAAGCACTGAATTCACCAATGCAGCACTTGAAACAATCTGGTGTTTTGTTTGCATGCATCGCGTTTTTAATAATATGCATACCCTGAATGACTATCGCTTATCCAAGACGAAAGGAGCTTTTATCTGCTGCGTCCCACTCTTACACAACGTTCAACAAGTTGTAAGACCGCTCAAAAGACCCATTCCTCACAACTCAGCATATATTTTTGCTTTAAATCCTGCTCACTAAACTGCTGTCGCCCCCTGTCGTACGTTCTCTCTTGTGCATTATATCAAACGTGAAGTGTTATAAAATATTATTGTCAAAAAATACTTCCGTTGCCAGAACTGCTCGTCCAGGACTGAATGATTATTTTAAAAACTCTGTCCGTTTCCTATCTGTTTTATTTTCATGCAATTTCAATGAAATCTTCAATGAAATTTTACCGTAATTACAAAACTATTTCTTACCAATGCATGCTTGGACAAATGCATTTTGTTTAAGTGTTACAAAAGCTTGTAAAAGAAGCCCCAAAATACTTTACCGTATTTGTAAAACTGTCTGTTCTCCAGCAGGTGTTGCTAAAAGAGTGTTTTAGTTGGTCCTCCATGACAGTTGCTGTAATGTTAAAACTACTGCGCTGTTGTTTTTGGTTAAGAAATTACAGGTTAAATTACTTTCCTCTGTTGGTGTTAGGATGTTGTGTGTAGCTGTCCCAAAAATCTGGCGACAGGCAAAAGTTCTCTGAGAGAAGTATTATATACCCAATCCCGCCCCTTAACCCCCCCACACCCCCACCCACCACGCTGCCCGCATAGTGCGCATGTCTGTGAGAAGAGGTAGAAGTAGCGGTCAGTGAATCTAAGATGTAACTCGGTCAATTACTTTAATTTATATATGACTATGAATGTTATATTTTATGTAATTACTGTAATTTGTTATTTTCTTTTTAAAGTTAGTTTAACACTTACTTAGCTAATAAATTAATACGTGCATGCATAGATATGTGCATATATAAATCAGCGCTGTATTTGTTGCAGACGTCATGAGTATTACAATATTTAGCTAATTAGCTTTTTTTACAATACGTGAAATGTGTAAAAGTGCTCGGCTGAAGAGGAGTGAATATGAAACGCTTTATGCATATGGCATTTCCTCTTATATCCACCCACCTTATCGATCCTCACACGAATAGTGGCTGTAATGATGGTAATTCACTTAGCCATTGAGGGCACTGAGAGGATATTGAACAATTAGCTCGACTTAAATTGAACTTAAATTTGTTTGATTGAATTACTTGGAAATGTCATCCATCACCTGGCAAGCAATGAGGCCATTATTTGATGCAGATGTTATTTTTCATGGGCACTTGTCTCCACCTTATCTGAAATACAGGGTCAAAAAGTCTGCTGATATCTTCTGAAGCAACTTTTAACAGGTATATGCACACACACACACACACACACACACACACAAATAGTGTATATGGCAAATAATTTAAAGGTATTGTAGTATTGTAGTAGTTTTAATAACACATATAAATTGTGTCAGCCAAACTATTGAATATTACATAAAAAACATATTTAGGGTGGATATCATCACTTAAAGTGGTAATCTTACTGTATTTTAAATTAGGCAGGGTAGACATTTTTGTCCAGAAACATTTTAATGCCACTATGTTTCTTTACATCCTGACAGCAATCACCAGGTCTAAATATTATACATACTGTATCTTCTGTAGAAGTCTCAGGACCATAAAATGTTTGTCCAATCATTGTATTCATCCCTAATGCAATGATAGGATATCTTACCTGTCTGTCAAACTACTGTATTTGCATACTGTTGTGACCCCTTCTCATTCAGACAATCTTTTGTCATAGAGTATAGATGAGACATGGCTTTGTATAGCGCTGTGAAGGTCGTGTTATATTATGTTTTCAAGGCTAGCTTGCCATTGCTGTCCTCTTCAAAATTGTCTATGTTACCTTTAAAAAACATTGTGAACAACAAGTGAAATGAAAAGTTCCTTATGAGGGAACAGCAGGGCGCCCCTACTGGTATGACAAAGTATAGCATTAAATTAAAAAGGGGCCCGCTGGCATGAATTATCAATGCACTCTGTTACTGGAAGTACCATTATAAAGACATTAAATCCCTCTTCCTCCATCTCCTATTATCCATCCGATGAGGGAAGCAGGAAACCCAAAAGATCTGAAAGGCCCTGCAATAAATCACTCCTGTGTGCAATAAGGAGCATTTTCATCCTAGTCACATAGCCATGCACAATAATGGACAAACCTGCTTTGGATATAGGACCAGCCAGTCAAGTACAAATCATTATCCACTTTAAGAGGCACCATGCAGGTCAGTCTCTGCCTTTGACATCAATAAAGAGGTCAGGTGAGTTGATATGCCAAGCTAAGTGTTAAGTCAATATGGAGAACCAGCAAAATCTTGCTCCAATAAAATGTTGTATAGTAAATTCTGTTAGCAAATAGCTTAAAGACCTGCATGTAACTTAAATAGTAACTTAAATAATGTTTTAGATAAGCACTGATTTACTTTAAGATGAGGGTACCCCTTACTGCTTAGGGATTGGTCCTTCATGTCAGTCAGATGCATTTAGTGATTGGTTGAGT
This sequence comes from Yasuhikotakia modesta, assembly GCA_036877545.1. Taxonomy (NCBI): domain Eukaryota; kingdom Metazoa; phylum Chordata; class Actinopteri; order Cypriniformes; family Botiidae; genus Yasuhikotakia; species Yasuhikotakia modesta. Next base: position 79,743 of record JBAJNP010000167.1, on the reverse strand, counting down.
GCTAAAATGTTTTTCTTTAGTTACTTTTTAAACTAAAACTAATGTCTGAATGCAATTCTAACAATCATCATAACATCACATTAGCAAGAGGGCGCTCGTTATACTGTCAATGGCCGTTATAGAAATGGGTTCACTTACTAAGCGTTTGTGTGGGACGCTTCACTTACACTACGCTTAGACTGCCATCTTGTGGTCGAAAAAATAATCGCACTTTTGTGTGGTTCCGTAAACTATTTCATGATTGTATAAATGAAGACAGATTTGTGGCTCCTACATTTGATGGCTCTCTAATAGTGCATAATAAACAGCATGTCACACACATCTTCTTGCATTTAAACTTTATTTGGTGTAATAGAAATGTTATTTCCACATTTATGTCACTGTTTGCAAGTATTTAGCCTATTTTGACATTCATATTTTATATTACATGTTATCCAAGCAAACATGACTATAAATAGGCACCAATCATTAAGCCAGTGCTATTTTATGACATGTAGATGTTTAAAGTTAATAAAATAATCTGTAGGGGAATATTATTTATATCACATTATATAATTTTGTTGACTCTTTAGGAATATATTTGGAATAACACATTCAGAATATTAACTGGTTATACATGTCTGATGATATGTTATAAATATCTCCTTAATTTAGCTGGAGCAGTACAACATCCTATGATGTTTCATAAATAAAATTTATCTTTAGTAGCTTTAATAACTTTGTTTGATTTTACTGGATAGGGTATCTTTATATCTTTCTGGGACACAGAGAGACCTATTAAGGTTTTTGCGATCATGGTCAAACATTGTGATGTTTGTGTTTGGATTTATAAACGCAACTTCTTTAGCAGCAGATACACACAGACGCACAGCATAACAATGGGACATCACATATGTAGCACAAAGAAACGGGACAGTTGATTGGCTGGTTGTGGCTGTATCATGCCAACACATTCAGGGCATCTGTGAGGGTCTTCAGCTCATCTTTGATGGATTCCAGACCCAGTTTGACTTTCAGGGGATTATCCAGAACTTCTATGCTGTCTGTGTATGGGTCAAACCGCACAGAAAATGGTCGCTTGATGCGGGTCACATACGATCTGTTTTAAGAACCAATTCATTGTTATTTTTAAAATAGATCATTAAAGATCATTTTATTTAATATAGATTATTTAAATGCTAAATAATCTGCTATTAATATTGTAAAATGTTATTCATTTATTCATTCACAAGTTTATTTATTGATTGACATATTTATAAAAACCCAAAATATATAAAGATCATTACAGAAATTATAACTTAATCTTTACTCAATTTTAAAAGCCAGTTTAAAAGACTTTGTTTGTATGTTTGTTTGCTTGTATACCTGTTATATTTGTTTATTCCTAACTAAATGAAGTAAATGATGATCAAACATGCTAGAAACTGACCTCAGTTTCTCTGTGGCATCAGAAAAGCTCTCAGACACAAAATAGATGGGTTGGTAAGTTTGGTCTTGGTACGTCTGTATGGCCACAACGTCGGGATCAAACTCTCGCCTCTCTGGTTCATCAGACAGGGAATGCTGGGGAAACGAGCAGCATTACACGTCAAACACTGACAATAAAGTCCACATAATAAAAACAACTGATACTTACCACCAGCTCCCCATAGGATGAGAGCAGCCCTGCTCCATATGCTTTGATTGTTCCTGCCTGCTTACATAGACCAAACTCCACTGTGAACCAATATAGCTTAAAACACACAGAAAGAAACACCTTTAGTGATATTTAGCTCATAGACAGGATTTGCGTGACAAAACATAAGATGTTTTTGACTCACTGTTGACAGCTTTTCAATATCTTCATCTGATGCTCCAAGCGATGCCAGACCGATACTCTGAAAACATGAAATTTTAAGACTTGGGGTATAAATCAAATATTAAATATAGAAAATACACATATAGGTCTTCTTACCTGGGAAAACTGTGCGAATGTTTTATCCGCCAATATTGGTACATGACCAAGAAGTTCATGGACACAATCCCTGTGAAAAAAGCACATAATGTAATAATGTGAAGTGTCATGAAATTACATAATTCTAATAACATGAACTTTACGGTTAGTCTAACTTATAATTTGGCTATAAAGTAACACTAGTGTAGTTGAAGCGGTGTGGCTGTCTGTTTTAGCTGTTGCAATTCTGTCTAAGGTTGTCAAAATGATGGAAATTATATTACTGATTCAGTGTCTATATCTTTCAAGTATCTTCAGAAAGAGTCTGAAAACATTTCTTACGGTTCAGGGGAGTGCATGGGTGACGAGGCGTGACGTATATACTGCGTGCACTGAAACACGCGAAATGCAAGGCTTGCCAGAAAGTCTCGCGCGGAGAGGAGGCCTGCCACTGGCCTCAGCTGAAATCCAGTGCGCTCTAGCAATGAGAGAAAGAATACATAGAGTCAGAGTGGTACACAGTTATGACAGAAAATTACTGCTAATTGTTGCTAAGGTGTTTGCTAAGATGCTATGGTTGGTTGATAGGTGTTTGCTAAGATGCTATGGTTGGTTCCTAGGTGGTTGCTAAGATGCTATGGTTGGTTGCTAGGTGGTTGCTAGAAAGTTCTGAGTGATTTTTAGAGCATTGCTAGGTTGTTGCTTGCTGGCCCATCCCAAAGTTCTCTAATAAACGGTTCAGGAGGAGTCGAGCAATAAGGATTAATGGTCCAGATCTCTAACTTTAAGTAGCCAATCATAAAGCACTAACAATTCCAATTCATTGAATCACTTTATGCCACAGGCTATACAAAAGAATATTACTAACAAAACAACATGGCTTGTTATAATACAAAAGCATATTAAATATGTTATGGTTCTGCTGGTTGGTGGTTATAAAATCTGATGATCTGGTACCTTTTAGGAAGCGGGACACATCCTCAAGCTGGGGGATGTTATCAGGGCTATAGCCACAGTGTTTCTCTAGTAACCAGAATGCCTCTAAGTGTTCACTGCAGGCGTGGGTGACGTACAGATCTCTGAGGGTGGAATAAACTTCACGCCTTTTTGGACACACATGTGGTTTCATGTGAGAGGTAATTACGCTTTAGAAACATATTGAAACAAACCTTTCATAAAAATGAATGTGAACTTCAGGTTCTAAGACTCAAGAAATGGAATTAGACTAAACTCACCATGTTCCTATTTCCTCTTCCGTGTATTCCACTCTGGGAATCGTCTCTCCGCTGGAAAGAGACTTGTGTGAAACAAATATCCATAGCCAACATGTCCAGAAAAGCAATGGTAAATATTATTGCTCTAAACATACTGTCTGAATTTGAAGGCAATGTCTCCGATCATCTTCCGACGTTTTCTGTAAACGGGGTCAGTGAAGCCCTGCAAAAATTTTTAATTTTTTACTTTATTATCTGCTGTATATTAAACTTCTTTACTGAGGTTTCTGTGGTCTCTTGGGTTTAAGACTACTGTAGTTAATAATAAAAACATTTCTTTGTGACAAAATGCAATGTTTAAACAAAACTGTTCTTGTATTTTAGGAGGGAACCGTCACCTACCGGATGATCCTGATCCAAATCTGGATCATATTTGGTGATAAGATGATGACATTTATCCAGTTCAGCGATTTTTCTGGGAAACCAATGAACTGAAGAAAAACACAGGCATAACTAACTGTCCAACAAAAAAAGGGGAATGGAAAGTTGTATAACATTTTAATACATTTCATAAACGTACATTTAACCTCTTTGGTGGTTTTGACGTCCTCTGCGCTTCTCTTCAGGGAGCTGACCAGCGTACTCACATCTGACAGATGCACTTCACACTGAACATAATATTCCAGCTCCTCTAAGCCGTCTTTGGGCTTTCGACTGGGTCTGGTCTCAAGATGGTGGATCTTTGCTTCAAATGTCTTCAAATATACTTATAGTCATGAACATTTTGTATTCATTCAAAATTATTATAATATGTCTTTAGAAATGTAATGTAAAAGGCTCAAACATATTAAAATACATTAGTTAATATGTAATGAAATTCTACGTAATTAATTATTTACCACTTCACTGAAACTAACTGAAAATATATCTGACAGGGTTTATATCTGCAGATTTGAAACAAAAGAAAAGTAAATAACAAATGAACACAGTTGATAATAAAATTAAATCTGGATTTAGAGCAAATTGAAAATGTTTAATACATTAATTCAAACAAAACGACACAGTAACTATAATTGTATTTATTAGTATTATTAGTACACTGGATACAATTGTTTTGGCTGCGTTTTGTATAAAAAAAATCTTGCTTACCTCAAACACCTTTAAGGTCCGGGACAGCGCCGGACTCTTTGAGCTCCTCAGAGAAAAGAAGAGACTGAGGAGAGCTTTTCCATCGCTTTCTTCAAACACTATCTGCTCGCTCAGCCCTGCAGCCTCCGCCGCAGCAGCCGCCGCCTCTCGCTCCTTACGCGCATCCTCGATCAAACTCTGCCGCCTTCCCACAAACTTCTGAGACTGCAAAACAGGAGAAGACATGTAGTTTATCATCATGAAGGCATAAAATACGCCTCTAAACTAGGCAGAATAATTTAGGCCTGCTTACCTTCACTTTAGCTGGAGGCAAAAACTTTAAGCTATATAACAGGTTTACCTAGACATACTCTTGTTACAGCCTCTTCTTATAAGTTGCTTTCCATAGATGGAACTGATCGCTGCATACTGTGTGTAACACGAAAACTCGAAGTTTCCAGCAAGTATTATATAAATAAATAAATTACAAACATTATTCCCTCAAACAAATTTTGTTAGTTGTTTATTTTAACTGTTATAAAAGACATAATTTAGCACTATTTTGCAGTACCCCTCAAAAGTATTGGACACTAAACACCCGTTATATTAAATTTGTATGTTTATTTATTTGCACTTATTTTAGTCATGTATAATAAAAGCTATTTTAATTAACATATGCAATATTCCCCTCAAGTTCACTCAGATCTTCCAGCAAAGTAACTACAGGTATATCATCACGTCATTATAATATTCCGCTTAAATTGACAACGTGTCCAATTAAGTTTATTTAAACTGTTAAAGTTTATTTAAATAAACTATGCAATGCATTTGTTAAAAAGGCAATTATCGAGCCCCGAGGACGTAAATTTCTCAGAAAGCATCTTACAACATATGATTTAATCATTTATATTATAATACAGCAGGGTTTATAAAGTTAAGATTTGCTTTAGTTACAACGCTACTGTGAGGAAACCAAAAGATTATAAACAAGAAACAAAATAGGCGTGCTTTTAAATTCAGTGCAGTTACAGAGGTTTTGATATGTTTTACAGAGGTTTTGATATGTTTTTGATATTTTTGATATGTTCTTTATCGCAACACTGGGGGCTTCAGCGCACCCCCATCTCGCGCGCGTTACACTTTTTGGATCTGGGTGGTCGACATCGCCGCAGATACCGAGCGCAATACATGTATATTGTCAATACATATCGCCTGGGATTTTCAAAGACACCCTGTTCTTAGTCTTGTGTTAAGCTATTGTTCAATGCTACTTATTCTTGGACAATGCTATTGTAATGTGACTATTATCGTTGGTTTTCAAATATATGAAAACACGGCAAAATAATCAAAAGAGGTTTAATGTATAGGAAATAAGCACTGTTTGTCAGAATCTGTTGTCAAAGTAATGTTTTATGTAAATAATATACATATAGTATATTGTTAGTTAACTTGTGCATTCAGTTAAACAGACGCAACGAATAGATTTCTATGAAGCATTTACATGGAATTCCTCACAAAGTTTGGCTTAGCACCCCAAGAAACCACTCACAACTATTAGGGTATATATACATATATACAACTATATATACATCTGTATGGACTAATCGATGGTTCCTCCTGGTATACGTTTTTATGAACTCCAAATTAAGGTCAATATGCACACAGTAATTCATATATTCCTAGACTCACAGCATGCTCTCGGATCTCTGTAGAGTGTATGCCAGCTATTGATATGTGAAATGAACAACACAAATGGAAGTTCTTACCGTAACAGAGTCGGAGCGCTCGAGTTCAGACGCGGCTCTCCGGATGCTCTTCGTGGAAGATGTGGAGCTGGTTGAATTCTGCATATTTAAAAGACAATCGTACGAAACAGTCTGAAGTGTCTTGCGGTCTTTTGGGATTACGGGCCAATTTCTTCCATCTCTGGTCTTCTTTCTCACTTATTTATAGAGGCCATTTCTCATTAATGACGTCAAACTGATCCCCCTCCCTCTCCGTCGTTAAACATCTTAAAGTCTCTCACACCGAATTCGTCGATAATTTGATTCAGTTCACATTGCTGCGTAGCTGTCTGTTTACATTTGCAGCGCTGCGTCTCAGGTCCTGCTATTTTTGTCAGCTTGTTTCACATTGATTTATTTTTACATTTATTCTTATTTAGCCTAGATGACACGTTAATGACAGAAATTAACTAGTAATGTTGTTGGAAAGTTCATTATCTGTTTCGTTAGTTAATTGTTTTTGTTGCTCTTCTTTTCTGCATACGACATTTTGCAGTAAAAATTTAGTGGTAACAGTTAATTGAGGCCAAAAGGAAAATAAAGAGAAACAGAAAAAATGGAAAGAAATAAAAGAAAAGAAACAAGCCTTACATTGGCCATTGTTTAATTGTCCTTATCTATGCAGGTTTACAGTGTGTAGGTCTTGAATAACTGACATTTAGAAGCTTTTTAATCTAAAGAGACAGTACGGTACTTGGAGTGAAAGTGTCTCTATTGTACACTGTGATCATGATAAAAAGGCAAGATTGTAAGTCACCGGTACATGAGCCTGAACCACCAACCTTTTAGCAGCCCAGACCCCTAAACATCACCTGCACCCTGGTGGTCTTACATTTATGTTAAATGACAGTAGCCAGACATGGATTACTTTAAACTGCATTCTGCTACCCTGCTAAATACGTTATGTTGTGTAATATGTAATACAACAAGTAAAACATATTTGGCTCTATAGAGTGAGTTTTTACCAAAACTCTGTACATCAAATATAAAATTGGCTTTGTACTTAAGATTTAATTATGTTTTTTATTGATTAATAAAAATCAATAAATATGTTTGTAAGTTTTAGCAAATATTTCCCCAAATATATGATAATAACATTTCTTTAGGTCTAATGTCTTTAAAGTTCACTTCCTTTGAGTGAAATGTATTAATTTCATTCCCAGTTTTATGTAGTCCACATATTATGTTGTCCATATTAGGACAAATCAGATTGCCAAAAGCTCTTATTGATTACTTCAGTGAGATTATTGACTGCCTAATAGTTGCCCTTATTTGAGCCCTGACAGCAGCTGGGTTAACAGGTGTTTTGAATTATTGTTGGTACAATGCACCTATATCATCTATATTAACAGAGATTGAATGCTGTATGGACCAGTCAGGAAGTTCAAATGTAACCAATCATTTATATATAGTATATAAGGCAACAACACTGTATTTCGATTTTCACAACATTATAAATTGTTTTAATGAAGTGTTGAGTAAAATGAAGTAATTGTAAGTCTAAAAAATTGTAAGTCTAAATTTTATGTTACACTATAGTTTTCTATGTAACACCTTTTCTCAACATTGGCATCAGACAGTAGTTGGTCTGTCACCAAAAGAGGAACTAAAGACATTTGAAAATGGCACATACTGTATATTTTTGAATATCAGCTCAGATGAAAAGCTGTTGTCATTTTGCTCAGAGAACAGAGGTTTCTTTGCTTTCTACCTGAGCACCAATGTTCCCTCCAGCATGTGAACTGGTGTCTGATGTATAAAATGATTAAAGTCATAATGCACAAAGCCCTGAGGGGTCATGATTACCAGCAATCACTCCACGGACAGCTGGTTGGGCACAGAGGGGTTGGGTCTCCAGTACGTTGGTTGGAAATGCTAAAGAGTGCTTGTGTACCCTCAGGGCTGTGCACTGAAAGAGTGTCTGTCACAGGGAGGGGCAGATACATTTATAAAAAACCTCTGTGGTTTAACTTGATTGAATCATGGACAGTGGTTCTACATGTTTGAATTAAATCATCTTAACATGAAATTAACTGCTTAATATAGAGAGAACATTAATGAATAACTTAACAAGATTTATATTTATAAGATTTTAACACTTTAACTTTATGTATCGTTTTGCTTTAGATGCATGAGTTTTCTGAGGCAACAAAATGTTGATCACGGATCAATAACATTATAAAGCTGGGAAGAGATATTATTTAATATATGTCTGACTGTGTTTAACTGAGGAAAGAAAGTCATATATAACATAAGAAAAAAAGAGAGAACTTTCATCTTTCAAAAATAATCTGTTCAAAGAGTGTTTACATGTATGTATGGTACAACTTATTTTAGGTGGCATTGTATTCAGTCTGTTGATCTTGGAAAACTAGACCCTGGAAAACAAACCCATAAAAAATAAATAGAGTCATAATAAACATCAAGTTTAGTAAAGAAGGTTGTACAGTTATATCAACATGAAATGAGATATAATATTACTACTAGTATATAAAGGACACTAAATATGGTGAAACGGTAGAAAAAAACGTAGGAAAGGCTTTGATTAAACATAATGTATGACCAAGAATGTACAATATAGGATCAATTTTGAGAATCAATGTTTACTCATGAAACACGTGATGCACTGACTTATCGTCACTCACAGCCTGTCTTTGTTTTTTCTAAATGTCGCTCCAAAGTAGGTGACATTGTTCGGCCGTTCATCGTTTATTCGTTTTTTTAATAAGTTACAGAGGAACCCACACCGGTACAAGGACAACAATTATCACAATTATGTATTGACTAGATGGCAGCCTCCTCTCGAACGGCCCGCAGCATAATTGTTAGACTTCAGACAGAGTAATTGCTGTACGCTCACAGCTGGCCGATTATTCTTCATCCCCCACAATTCTTTATTCTTTCCTGCTTTTGCTCGTTTTCTTTATTGAATGTTACCTTTCATCTCGACGGGGGTCATTAGATGCACAAATTGAGAGCAACAACAAATAAATATGGTATTAAATGTAATCAACTATATTACTTAATAACCATAACATTGAATATTTAATGCTGACAATAATGTACAAATGTGTGTAAGTGGCAGTATATCAGGTCTGTGAGACCTGGAGGCAGCACACGATTTGTGGAGGTTTTGTTTCATTCACTGAGGAAGTTTAAACAGATAATGCTAATTCTTAGAATATACAATGCAATAAATACAAAAAAGAAAGCTGCAAGCAGAAATAATTTTATATTTGGCTATTGTGCGCACTGAACTTTAGAGGGCTGAATGCAAAAACATAACTGTAAGATGTTTAACAAATTTACAATGAAGAAAACAGATAAGGATGGTAAAATAAAACTGAACAATTTGCCAGTTCAATTATTACTGTTGCTAACAGTTACCAACTGTAGAATACAGTGGGGTGTGAGCAACTGAGGCCTGGATTGTGTAGTTGCAAGTACAGTTAAGCAACCGTATTGACATTTTACTGTGGTAAAGTAATTGCAGCACAACAATCAGCAGACTCTATCCTTGCTAATCAAGATGCTAGCATGAAATGAGGGAACAAATAGATAACAAATAGACAAATAGATATAGATAAAACGATAACATCAAAACCATGAATAAAATATTGAGAAAATCAGAACAATTTTTCCTAAATATATAGGTCCCATTTCATTAGCTTAGATCTAGACAACACTTGAATATACAATAACATAACATTTTTGATGTCTGATCACAAAAGCCATATCTGTGCTTGCCATCATGCTTGCTAAACCTCACTAATCGCTTTTGCTGGGTATAGTGTGGATGTAATTACCCGTTGGCATAATTGTGCTTCAGTGTGTCAAAATACAGCTGCCAACCAAAATGGCTAATCATGTAAAGTGCACCTCCACTTTTTGCACATGTAATTTGTCTGAGGTGGATTGGGCCGTAAATACACTTATGTCGTGACCATTTAAATCTGCAGAAGGACCTTGTGGTTGGTACTAGCTGTTCAGTGACTTTGAATACTGTAGTACTTGAATGACAGTGAATGTTTAGTTTACAAACCAGGCGGAGGATCATGTCAGATCCATTTTTTTTAAATGAATAAATTTTTTTTTACAGGAAAAAAGGACGTACTGTAGAACATTTTAATAGGCCTTACAGATGGCTGGTGATAAAGTTTTATCAGTAAATCATAATGGAAACACAATCATTTTGAATTCATGTGTTGTATAATTACTTTTCTGAAACCTTCCATTTGGAGTTTAATGAGATGACTCATTTACATGATTGAATTGCTGCCCATTTTGTGTATAACCAATATAGAAGATTATATTTAGATCAGATAGAGAATGTTTCATTTTTTAAAGCTATTTCTGTTATTTTCTAGGGTGGTTTTGTCGCTAGATTTGTTCTGGCCCTTCCTTCATAGAGTGTGTGTTTTGTTTATCATTCTGATTGTTTGATAGTTGAGACCCTAAGCCTGATTGTTTAACACACATCTCCTCAACAAGTCAGATAAACCACATTTAAATTAATACTTAACTTTTTAAGTCAAAGCAATAGTAATATGAAACCAGTTAAATGATTGAATTACATTACATTACAATAACTTCCTAAAATGGTCACCACATGCTTAAATACACAAATAGGTCATACTTAATGCAAATCTCTCTTGAGTGATGTATTTTTTTAACATATTTTTACATGTCCTGCAAAGATACAACAATACACTGTTCTTAATTTAAAATGACACACAGCTACCAAATACAAAGCCATTTAGACATTAGACAGATCAGCACTGACAAATACAGAAAACACTTTAGGCAAAAGAAAATCCCTTTAGATTAATCTCATGAAATAAAATAAATATATACCAATGGATATATTGACCTCAAGGAAAACACAGAAAAAAATGCACCTGTTATTTTATATGACCTTTATACCTGTATGTGTGTGTGTGTGTGTGTTGCTCCTCAATGATTACCATATTTATATACAATTATATGTGCATGGTATTATATCAGTGGATTTCATGAAATGCAAGTCCAAAAAACTGTATATATTAATGTGCAAAACAACCATATATTCCCAAAAACATTTGAATACTATGGTACTATGGTATGGCTTCTTTTTCTGAAAGGGGGCTATTTTGTAATTTTGTAATATGCAACTACCCTAGCAACTAGCAATCAAACCTATGACCCATTTAGTGTAAAAACCTTGTTTAGCTCTTGGTAGTAGTGCAGTACATGCATGTTGTAACAAATGCTCTCACCTGAGGGCATGTTTTGGTACAGCAGCACCAAACACTCAACCAAACCCCGGCCCCCATTAGTCCAGAACCTTCTGTGAGTGGGAGCATTTGATTGAATTTACCTTTCGTAAGGGCACCATGTGTAGCTGCTGCTGCTGCAGGCTATGATGAAACTGGATGTGATAATTACGGAAACTCTAACCCTACAGACGCACCTCCTAATTAAACTCTGACATTTTCTTGCTGTGAAACCCACAGCATGTCTTATCTCCTTCCTGTTGTTTCTTGTCCTCAAATAATCTTGTATAATAAGATTTATAATATTTATAATAATAATCTTTTATAATACATTTTTGTTGTATTATTTTATAATAATACAACAAAAATGTTCTGTAAAATCTTAAAACATTCAAGGGTAATATGTTCATGTTGCATGTTGCATTGGGAAACAAACTGAAGTTGTTTATTGTGTGCTTAGTATGCTTGCTAGGGTGTTGCTAGGTGTTTTCTGTGATGCTAGGTCGTTGCTTACTTGCYTATGAGGCTTGCTTATTACTTGCTTATTACWTATGAGGCTGTACTATAGTCAAACGTAACTAAATCACAAGATAAAGTCATGTAAAAACCACACGCACACTTTAATTGTTAGGATCAAAGCAACTGTTATGTCTTCAACAAAGTTGCATGATCCGTGTTATCAATTGTGTATACAAACAGTGCCGGACAAGTGCCAGACAAGTTAAGCCTCAAATTTGTATAGTAAGGTCTAGCATTATTAATCCCTAGCACCAATAAACTATTCATCAGAAGTGTTGAATAAAAGTGTTGCATAGTTCAATGTTTAAGATGATTTATTTGTTGTAACATTACAGAAATGTAAATGTTTACATGTAGCCAAAGCTCCAAGCTTGTTTGGGCTTGTTTTGCATTACACCTTCTAAAAGGACACTGGGTCTTCCAGTTAATATGTGTTCTGCCCTTTTTGCCTTCGTACAGGTTTGAGTGACTGAGAAATTGTGCAATGACAAGGTAAAAGAGATCAATTCCACGGCGGAACACAGAGTGGTGTTTACATGCGGTGATAAAAGGCTTTCTGTCGTGGAATGTTTGAAACAAACCACACAAATAAGATGTGTCTAAAATTGCTTATCGGAGCAGATGTGAGTAAATTGCCTTTGAAACGCTGCGTGACTGGAGAGCTGACGCCATCATAAAACCGAATCAATGCCATTTCGGTAAACATAGCAGCCTGTGGCTGTGACGTGGGAGCAGTGCGTGTTGTTGTGCTCATTGACAATGTCCACTTCCTATTGATAATGAGTGCAGCTGTGGCACAAGTCCACGACAGCCGCTTATACTCACACAAGTGGCTTGGATGCTCATCATGTCTCCCGGGTGAGCCATTACTGTAGAGTTAGGGTGAAGAAGACCTAATGGAGACCAGAGGATGCATGGACAGGCTGTCCGTATGCTGCAGTCTGTGCTTTTGAAAAATACAACCTCTCATGTTGGATCACTTCAGTCTGACTTAAATCTGTGGTGTACAGTGAACAGGCCAGGAGACATTTGCCAGACTGTTTCGATTTTCACATCCATCAATTTCAGTTGGGTAAACATAAATTGGGCAGACAGTCATTGCCTCCCCTATTGTGTATACACTAAGGATTGGAGGATAGTAAGTGTGTTGAGACACACGTGCCAAGCACAATCTCAGTCTTATCTCTGACCAATAAAAACAAGGGTCACGCAGACATCAGCGCTGCAGGGTGTTTGCAGCCTTTATCGCATCAGGGAGTCAATGGAGCCAAATGCATTTATGGGATCTGAAACAAGGTCTTACTGTGAACTGCCTGACCTAACTCTAGCACCCTGCCATTTCTTTAACTCACCACTTCCTAGAAAATCCTATATGTCGCTCTCTCAACCTCACATTCATTAACAGACATTTGTATTTCTGTAAAAAATGCCAGTGCTCACAAAGCCACAAAAATCTACACGGTAGTACTGTTAAGTAGATTTCACATGTAAGTGAGGATTTTTAAAATGGAGTACTGTATCAGAAGCTAGGAGGTGTACAATACCTGGCAAAAGCTATCTGTTGAGTCTAACATAAATAACAGCTCTGCTGGTGTAGGAGGCTTATATTATGCTGGTTTAGGATGTAAATATTATGCTTATGCCATAGTTGTTGGTTACATTTTAAATGCCCAAAAATAATTTAAAACCTACTAGAATTTAAGCCAATCAAATCCAACCAACAGCAATAAATTCATTCAAATTCTAATTTCTTAAATTGAATATTTTTGAATATTTAAAATGTAAAAAACCAACAGCGATTGTTTCATCATAATATTTGCATACTGAATTGTGATTGGTCTCCCTCACTGATAGTAGCTGCTCAGCCTCCCGCTGGGGGACAAATTAAGATGCTAGGGACTGTTATCAACCATCGACACATATTTAGGACAAACAACAACCCACAAAACATGGCAAAAATTTCAAATAACACACAAATAAACATGCATCTTGCTAATATCTGACCCAGCAGATGTTTGTGGCATGATACAATTGGAATTGTGGGATACAGTGTGCACAGGAAAGACATATGGAGTGACGTGGGCTATGCCACAGCCTGCCTTGTTAAAGGCCCCATTGCCTGCGCAGGTGTCTTCTATTGTATGACTGCCAAAACACCACGCAAATCACGCCATCTTGCTTGGAAATTACAGCCTTCAGAGCAAACAGGCTTATTTCTGTGGGAATTGATACTCTGTCAGCAATGGGCTGCATGGACGTCATGTACCACTGGCAGTTTTATAGATCGCCTTGTCAAATAGAGATAGAAATGTGGCATTATCATCTGAATGATCTGCGTTTTAATGCAATAGTTCTTGATGTAAACTGTAAGTGTTTCATTGTGACGCTGATGAGACAATAATGAGCGCAGTTACAGCTCAATGGGTGCCATTGTGTGTATCTTCCTGTAGAAAAGGCAGTTTATCACCTCAGACATGTAGCATGCAAATGCAATGATCAGTAGGTAAATGGAAATCACTGTTCAAATGTTCAAAAACATAAAACTTGCCACATGTAAAGATAAGCTTTGTGTTAAATGCACCCCGCCTTTTAATCTTTTAAAAATGTGTGAAAACTTTATATGTACATTAAGTATAAAGAATATAGTAATTGTGTAGTATAATGTATAGTAATACCACTAACACCATGAAATGAGTTACTAATAGAGATACGTTCAACATTATAATAACAACCACAAATTGTGTTGACAAAGACATTTAAAGACATTCTACATTTCTTCTTTAAGGGAAATGAAAAACTACAAACGAGAGCTGCTTAATATTCATTTATAACATAAAATACAACAAAAAATTATATATGACGTATAAAGATTTTTGATGTAATCTCCTGCTTTTCAGATCTTCGACAAGTTTTTCCCCATATCGCAAACTGTAATTGGATTAGCCAGAATTCTAACATCTGCATTTAAAAATTATAGTTTTTAATTGCAATTCAAATGTTTTAAAAGAGTTTTTTTGTTTTCTGTTTCTGAGTGCCAACCACAATAATTTTGTATTTTCTACAGTATGTTAACAATTATTTAATTTGTATGTTTTTTCTCCTAAATAATGTAGTACTTTAGCTACATTGATATTTAATATGGAATTGAACCATAACTGAGAACTCCTTTAGATGTCCTGGATGAACTATTGAAACTAAAAATTACCCTCACAAAGTCATTTTTGATTCTGCATGCAAGTGTAGAGGAACCACATAAATGTCACTATGTGATACCAGCCAGACCTGCCACATTCTAATCCTCAGGCTATAGACTGCAGCACTTCCTGTCTAAGGCTGGGTGGAGCCTCTGCATGACAGACACCAGAGAAAAGACCACAACCAACCAGCTAAGGCCTTGTATGTAATTATCATAATAAAGCATAACACAGTTTGGTACTTCCTTCTGAGTGGTATTTTGTCTCTAGGATCTTATATTGTAAGATAATTATTATAGGTTTGAGGCTGTTGTTGATACTGCTGAATAGTGTTTAATAAACAACTCCCCCATAAAATTATTAAAAGTAACATTTCTTCATGCAGTGATTCAGTCACAACAAAGGGACTTTATTCAATTTAGTCAACTGTAACGGTGTTAAAAACATTCTTGTAGTCAATTCTCATCAGTCAGTTCTGAAAGAAATAACTTTAAACCATTAGTTTTTATTCAAACCCCAAAAGTGTGAGAGAAACTCATAAACGTACACAAATATTGGTTTGATATGGTTGTTGTTATGGTATGTTATGTAAGTTGTTATGGTTGTTATTAATCTGAACAGCAACAGTAAACTTCATTATAGAAATAATGCCGCTCTCTCACACATGAGATATTTTGTTTACCGAGACAAAAATGCAAATTTGCTAAAGCCAAACATTCCACAACATTAAAGTAATCAATCATTAGCCACAATTTACAATTTAATGTGTGAGTGTGAGTTTTATAAGAACGTCAAATCTATTTAAGTCCTATTTTTTCAGATATGACCTTTACGCAAATTTTGTTAAATCTCACTTAACAAACAGAAGCATTAATATGAAATAACCGATAGATGGCGCAACACGGCCATTTACCCTCTTGTTTTATAACCGTTCCCTTCTGAAATTATTGCAATTACTAAAAAGGAGAAATAGCTACATATGAAACCAGATGATTAAAAGGAGCAGTTCCGTTTAAATGTAAGAGGGTTCAAAATCTGCCTACATTTTTAGAATTGACTGAAAGTCAATTTCATACATATTTAGACATAAAATACATAGAAATATTGCTATATGCTTTAATATACATTCATGCTCAATATGTACATATGTAATCACATATATATTTCTACCAAAATGGTTATACATATAAACATTATTTAATATAAATGCTTTATAAATTGTGTAACATGTTTTCACTGTTGATCCTATTTTATATATAACAATATCAAGAAAGACGCGCACGCACACGCACACGCACACACGCACGCGCGCGCCTTGCCCTGCTCAGATCCGGCGGTGAGAGCTTAAACTGCAGTCGTTTGCTGACAGGATATCTAATAGCGGCTAAGATATGAGCACAAAGATTATTTACTAACAGACTGTGCAGCGCAAAGCGTCTGTTTGGACAGGTGAGACGATTTTTAGGCTTAAACGCTGTTTCTGGTTAGTCTGTTGAGAGTTTGTTTGACGCTCGTTGTTACTGTCGCGTCCATGTGTGAAACCAAGTTTCAGTTAGTAGACTAACATGTAGTCTCAGGTCAGAAGTGATGCTTTCAGTAACAGCTTCCAGTAACTTAAAATTGTTAAAAGTAATGCTTTCATGTGCTGATAGCTTTTCAGTGTTATAAACATTGCGTGTTTGGTGTTACAGTTGCGAATAAACTAATATTCTTTGTCAAAAAAGTGATTTGTTGTAAAACTTTACCCTAAAACATACAGTATGGTAACATACAACTTTTGTTAAATTGTTAAAATTAAATTTTTATGTTTTTAAGTAAGATTTTGTGTGTGTGTGGTAGGTTGCCATTTACGTGACTTTTGAGTGACTTTATTTAGATGCTACACACAGTATTTTGTGTGTAGCATCTCAGTAGAGTGTAAAAATTCAAAACCTCTTGGTTTTATTATGGATGTACAGAAACCTAGTCTAGTCTGGGTTAACATAATTGAGTGTGCTAGGTCTAAATTTGTAACGTAGTGCACTATATTAAGTCTCATTAGTACAGTATTAATCAGAACAATGTGACCTGCTCTGAATGGAAGTGTCAGTGTAACTGGTGTCCTTATATATGCTGGTCTTCAGATTTTATATAATATGATGAGTAACTGGTCATTCTCATGAAACCTTGAACTTCAAAAGAACAGGATGCAGTTGCGGCCGATCTACTTCCTTACCTTGTTTCAGAGTGTGGGGTGTGGCTCACACTGCTTTCCACTTCACATCCTTGTGTGTGTGGAATATTAAATACATAATGCAAGGTGGCAGTGGATTATATTTTATTTCAGAGAAATGTTTCTAAATGTATTTAACTGGGGAAGTGTACCAGTGGTTTCTGGTTTCTGAAACTGTTTCAGAGAACTTATCGAACCACAATCACACCAGTAGGTCATGTGTGGCCTGTTACACGCATGTGCTATATCAGTTATGTTACACTATGTAGCTGTATCAGGCTAGACTATTAGCTAGAAGTTTAGGACCGTCAACATTTAAACAGATGTTTGCTGATTTGCAGCATGTAATACTCTGATCATCTGGGAGGAAATTAACATGTTGTAGCTTGTCTCCTAATAATAGGGTTATGGTTTCAAGTGCTCTTTCATTGTTACATTTAGAGCAGTTTGGTTTGAACATGGGGTGAGTCAGTTATTTTTGTTCTGCCTTATTGGGATTTCTACAGTTAAAATAATTACATTTCATCACCAAAAATTCCCAACTGACTCGATTACGGCCTTAATCTCTCTGAATGTGCAAAGATATCTGTAGTTGTGGAGTGTAATTTACCCAAGAATGTAATTGGTTTCATTATTTACTCAACCATATGTCATTCTGAATCTGTCATTAGTTCTCGCCAATCATCTTTATTCATTCGTTGAGAATCATTTAGTCACTGTTTTATGATTTAGTCACTAGGGATAGCACAATACAGCTTGCTTTTGTCAGATTCTGCAACCCGGTACCTGCCAATACTGATTCTACTCCAAAACACTTATTCCCTCTCTAAAACATCCAAGCTGTTACTAATAAATGTGTCTAAATGCTATTTGTTTAACCTAAATATTGAAAAAAAAATGGAATTCTGTATTTATTATAATTATTGTCCCTTTTTTTCTGCCCAGTGTTATATTGACCATAAACAATGCTGTGCGTGAGGTCATTTAAGCCTCGCTGCCGAAACATACACAGTTGTCATATGACATATGATGTTGAAATCGCATGTACTGAAAGTCTGGCTTAAGCTGAAGGTGAACATAGTGCTGAGTAAATCTAAGGTGTGCGTCTCATCCTTCAAAACAACAGATAAAGCATTAGGATCTTCTGTCTGTAACTTGTCTATAACAGGAACAACAAAGAGAACAATGTGGAAAAATACAAAATGGGAATGAAAACAGAAAGGGAATGAGGTGCGGCCGTAAATAATTTGCAATAATTTAAAATTTGCTGTAGTGTACAGAAACAACATGTTGGATTGCATTGGAAAGTCTGAACCATATAAGCTAAAAAAATAGTAAATTTTAATAGTTTGTGGTGGCCTCATTTGACTAGATGAAATAGCATCCAGAGCAAAGCCACATGTAACCGCATGCAACATGCTACCAACCATTCAGATCACCTAACTTACCTTATTCTAACTCAAACCAAAAAGCTGTGTTCATGTTTAACTTAAACACCATTTATTGAAGGACTATTTAGCTTTGGTCTTAAAGGGCCACCGACCCTTACCTGAAGGTTCCTAAAGTGTTTAGCATCCAAAACTGTTTAGAACACACTGCAAAAAATGGCCCTCCAGTACTGGAGTTTAAATACAAGTTACAGTGTATATAAGATACATGAGACCGTATATGTGTTACAATTGATATTAGAGGGAAACTTCAGGTGTTTTCACTGAACCCATGAAAAGGTGAATGTTCACTTTTCCTATCAACCTCTAATGCTTGTCATTTATTTGAATTACCCAGCAGCAAATGCAGCTGTTGTGAGTATCGATTTCTGCCACAGATAAGAGCAGAACCAGCAGCAGATCAGTGTTTAATATCGTTCCGTTAACACCTTTCCACCGCCTTGCTGCCGACCTGTAATTATTAGTGTTCACAACACCGCTGCTGTGGAGACAACAGCCTGTTGTCTGGGCTATCCAGTTAACACAGCATTTAAAGGTGCAGAGAATTTAAAAAATCCAAATAAATATTTGAAAAGATTACATGTAATCTTCAAGTTAAAATGCTGCAAATCATAGAATTAAATTTGGTTTATTTATGTGGCGTTTTTTTTACAATAAATATTGTTAAAATAAAGAAAGTATCTTTTGGATGTTGTTAGCAGTAGCCTTTTATTTATGGAGTTTGTTTCATTTCCTCACAGTGCAAATAATTTTAGCAATTACTTTTTTTTAAAAAAAAAATCATTTACATTTATTCATTTGGCAGACGCTTTTTTCCAAACCAACTTACAGTGAATTCAATGTACACATATTTTTATCAGGACATGCCTTCACCTGGGATTGAACCCACAACCTTTGCAGAGTTAACGCAAGGCTTTTAAGGCATTTCAACTTGATTAGGTGTTCTCTCCAATACAATATATTTAAATCCATAAGATTAAATATAAAATGTAAATCTAAGTCTGTATATATTACTTTTGTCCACATATACATTTATTTCAATTTATGAGGAAGTTTATATAATCTTTGTATAAACCGACCTACAGGTACCTCACATTCTTGGTCCTGTGATGTGTATCAAGCCTTTAGGTCAAGCTTCTAAATGACCCTACAGTAAGTCTGGTAAATAAATTATGCTAACATCACATTTTCCTCTGTGACTCTTTTGCAAACATGTTTCAGATAGAAACTCTTTCTTAAAGAAGAGACATAAGTGATTTTAATAGTACAGTACCTAAATGGTATGACGACATGCTTGGCTATTTAAGAAGATGGTGGATCGAAAGCATTGTTAAAGATTAATTGTGTAATTTCTTTCTTATCACAGAAATCAAGGTGTTATCTCACCTCATCATTTTGAGTTTGAAAGAGAAACCTGGGCTTCTGTTTGCGGGATCCACTGTTTCAGTTGGACAGGTGGGTAAACAGAGAAAAGTGACAATGTTTCTCAGAAGACTGCAGCTGTCAAATGTAAAGTAACAGATTTTGTCAGTTTAAAACGCATGGTAGCCAGTATCAACTGCAACAGTCTTGCAAGGCTTTTTTCTGGTTGTAGCCCAAATGTCTAAATGAATTCGTAGGGCTGCATGGGATTTTATTCATTTGTCTTACTTGAAAAGAGTTCCCCTATGTAACAGAAATCCTAAACGATTCATCACGGATAACATCAGCTGAGGTAAAGGGTTCTGTGTATGACACGATAGAGAAAGGGATTGAAATATAAAAGTGTTTGATTACATTAGCTTAAAAGTTGTTTTAGAGGTAAATCAAGTTATACATTTTGATGAAAGATTACGAAGACAAAAATTTTCTTTTCATTTTCTGTGACAAGAAATATGTAAGAAAGTAAGTGAAAGTAAGAAGTAAGAAAATTGGGTTCATTTTGGTAAAATTAGGGAGAGTTGTGAAATTCATGGATTACTCCAAGTGAGGTTTCAGCCTTCAATCGTTCAGTCATGATGTCATCAAGTTACCTTGGAGTGACTTGAGTGCATTTCTGTTCTGAATACGATTCTGACCAGAGTACCAAATATGGATCAATTACACAGAAGTGCTGGGCTGACCAGCAATGTGTGACAGTTGTTGTTTTACCCATATTACCTCATTCCTGTTGGTCTTTCACGTTGCAAGACTTTGCCCAGAACCTTTCTGGAGCCAAAATTGTTTGACTGACAAAGAGTCCCTTAAGAATTTGCTGGCATGGGCGCCGTGAATGAGCAACATTACCTCATAGCTTAATGAGATGGACAAATGGAGACTTTTGTAACTGGTAAATCTTGACTGTTCCTTTTTCAGATTTTGAAATGAAGAAGGACATTGATGCGCTGATAGCTGAAGAACGGGCTGAGATCATTACGAAATATGAGAAGGCAAGTCACATCCTATTGACTATTGGTGTTCCCTTCTGTACCTAAGCTTGTAAACCACTGCCTCAGAGCACCATATGGCTGTGTACAAGAGTTACATGTTGAGTTACAACACTGTAGGTCACCCTATGCATGGTTGAAACCAACAAAACTAGGCCAGGATTTTGGTATGGATTGGCTTTCCTTTAACATCACATATGTTGTTTCAGCATGTGTTCTAATAAAAGCTGGTCATGATTCATTGGAGCTCATTTTTGGACAGGTACAGTCACTGAGAGGAATGTTCTGACAGCCCACAGCTGGATGTTTTGTTCACATTGCTGCCAAACACAGACATTCACTGCAGTCAGGATTCTGTGAAATTCACAGCCCCGCTTAAATACCTTATGTTGGTTTGAGCTTCTGTTGTTAAGTTGTGGGAAAATGTATCTGATCAAAAAATAAACAGATTTCTTATCATATATTTCTATATATCTATTTCTTATATCACCCTATAACGTTCTGGACCTTTAACCATTAAACCAGAATTTTTTATTCTGTCAGTTTATTTACCCTTGTGTTTTAACCTGTTTGACTTTCATGTGCTGTATGAAACAGTCAGGTTGGTTTTGTGAACTAGATTTTCAACATATTTTTATAAGGATCTACAAATTTGATAACAAATTAGGCATTGCTGCTTCTCACAAACATTTGGAGGAGAGCTCATTGCTTCTTGAGTTGTGATCCTTGGTGATAAGAGCAGTTAGGGTTTGTTTATTGATGTGTTGCCATATTTGATTTGGGACCCGTATACATTGATAGTTAAAAATGATTAGATAAGTTGATAAGTGATTAGATTTTGGTCAGTTGGAAACTGTCAGGCTTGAAATCAGTAGGTTGCTGGTTTGATTCCATTGCTGGCAGGTAGCAACTGAAGAGCCCTTGAGCAAGGCACCTAACCGCTGATAGCTGCCCAATGCCCCGGTGTGTGTTCTTATGACTTGTAGTGCGTGTTCACTCACACCATTGATGGGTTAAATGCAGGGGTACGTTTCGGAAATAGGTTTGACAAAAATCTGCCAAAAAAAGTGTCACTTTCATTTTCACAAGTCAAAAGCTACTTGAATCTTGACTACCTTAATGTCCTTTTTGGACCTTGAGTTTGACCAACAATTAATTTAGCTCATTATAAACGGCTCAGACATTTTTCAGAATTTTATGTTCTGCAGAATAAAGTCACATGACATTTGGGTGAGTGAAAGTTTTTGGTGGCACTGGCCCTTTAAACTTGTGTTGTTATTCAAATCAACTCTCTGGAGATGTGGTCCGTTGCCTTTGCTCCAGTTCCTCAGTTTGTTTGTTGGGCTGATTGCAGGGCAGGCACAAGGGTGTTCACATTAACCCCTGGGAGGATGGAGACTATAGCATCTTCAAGGTCACGGATCGCTTTGGTTTCCTGCAGTAAGTCATGTAACATTCTCTTCTGCTCTGTAACTTTAGCAGGGCTGTTTTATCACACAGTATTCAGAATTACCATAGCAAGATAATGACCCCTGAACTTAGTAGAGAAAATTGCGATTTAACATTGTTTTAAATTGTTTTAAACAATTAACATTATATAAGACCCACTTAGACCAAGGTTGTCAGGATTTTATTTTTACCACAATAATATTTCAATAATATTTTACTGTTGATTGAAGCTGTCTGATTTGTTTAATAAATGTATGAATCAGACGTTTTTGGTCTTTTTGTAGTAAAGAGGAACTGCCAACACCAACTACAGTGGAGGAGAAGGTAATTTATCTGCTTTCTTTCAAATCTTTAGTGAAAATGAACCTTTTGATCAACGGAAACGAAAAATGTACATATTTGAATAACTAAAAACTCACTATGCTTTTTCTCTAGCACAAGCTCCAGGAGATTGAACGAGTGCAGAAATGGGTTAAGATGGTGAAAAAGTGGGAAAAGTACCACAGCAACGAGAAGGTATTTGCTAAAATCTTTGGACGAATCACATTTAAAGCTGCTGATAAACTGCAAAATAACCTACAATTGGGTTTTGCAAAGGAATCACAGGTTGTGATTATTATTAGCAACAAACGCTAGCCTCCACATATCCAGAAATGTTTGTTTCCTCTTCCCGCATGCATTCTGCAGATGATGAAGCGGGTATACAAGGGGATTCCCCTGCAGCTGCGCGGTCAGGCCTGGGCTCTTCTGCTGGATGTGGACAAGGTGAAAAATGCAAATCAAAGGAAGTACGAGGTAGGAGCAGCAGTCTTTGTGAAATGTGTTTGGGTTTCAGGAGTTCCGTTGAATGAAAGTCAATATTTGTTTGGTTGTTGATTTGTCCTGTGTTATTGTTTGGGATGTAATTAGGCAGAACTGTTTTGTCTGCAACGTGCTCTTAGGTTGTGAGAATGTTTTATTTAAATACAAAGGTTACTTATTTATTTCAACTAGGGTATTAGCATGATTAGCGTAATCTAACAAATAGGCACCATAATAATCATATCTTAAAAAATATGGTATTAGCATACTACCAAAATGGTCATACTGTGCTTTGTTTTGCTATTGATGCTATTAAAAAATATCATGATATATATCATGATATATATATTCTGTCTCATATGATAATGGGACCAATTATCATATGTAATTGGTCCTAGTACTATGTACTAATGTTTTTCTTACTAGTGATTTTAAAACATCTGCAAAATCTTGTGCATTTGAAATAGTAAAATGTGTTAAAGCTTATTGGTAACTGAAAACATTATTCAGATTAGTCAGAATATTTCGTAAATTAAGATTTGGAGTTTCTCAGTCCTTCTGTGCCATACGTTTTTTTTCACCTTTTTTGCTTCTTTTATGACAGAATATGAAGGAACAAGCCAAAAAATACTCAACCGAAATTAAGCAGATAGATCTTGATGTCAACAGGACCTTTCGAAACCATATCATGTTCATGGACCGCTTTGGGGTCAAGTAAGCCATTCACAAAAGCATTCTTTGAATGTTTTGTAACATTGCTTTGTCTGACCTTTAAACCTTAGCGCTTTGTATTTGTGCTAAACTCAGGGTATTTTGACCTTATGTTATGCACAAAACATTAATGCTGTAAACGAGGTTCACAGACCTTGTAAAGCCCTTAACCAAACAAGAGTTACTTCCCCTTTGTCTTGCGTTTTTGTTCAACTTCCTGTTGCTGTGTGTGGCAACAGGAAATGACAGAACCGGTGACTATGCCCAGAATAAATATATACTTTGATGTTGTCCATAGCAACTAACTGTCATGAATAAAGGTTCCTTTTATGTCATTAGGAGTCACTTGGGATTGTACATCCTCTTAAGAATGGACAGCTGTCAAAAACAACTTTGTTTATTTCTTTTGCTTAGCAGATAGGAAATATTATGTAGTTTAACAGACGTATATTAAGCCAGAATCAACCGTCCAAAACAGCTGTGCTGATGGTTGACTAGTGGCTGGAGTAATTGAGTAATGACATGTTTATTAGCACCAATTGACCAATAAGAGGATGTGGGATGGAAGTGTATTTTAACACATCTGCTGTTTGTTTGTATTACTTATGTGAGCATTTCTACAACACACCGTTCACAATGTTGCTTTCCTCCAGTCTCCAGCAACCTCACTGCGCATTAAGTCGCTTCAAATCTGCAGATGTTTTGAATTATTAAAGCACATTCCCTTTGGAGTGATCGCTTATGCATGAGTAGTCTGGGTTTTTTTACACTCAAAGTATAGTTGGGTCAATCAAATGGAAATGTAAGAAGGATTTAAAAAATCTACTATATAGAATACTAATAGAATAGAATATTATCTTTTGTTTTTGTGTTGGTTTAATACATTTTCACTAAAATAAAAGTGGTGTAACTGTAAGGTAGAAAAAGTATATTGAATATAAATCATCGGTATATGAGAAAAATGTATAATAATCAAATTTGGTTTATTGTGTTACAGTATGGTGACAGACTGTGAAAGTCAGGAGTTTTATCTGTGGTATCATTTCCCATTTTATAGTTGTCACATGACAACAAGCCGTTGTTGGTTACACTAGACTAATCAATCATCTGTCTGACAGATCCAGTTTTCTGTTATGAATTTTTTACTTTTTTACCACTTGACTTTTGTTACATTCTCAACTGTACATTTTAGGCTCTGAAAAAATACTGGACAAATAGCCAAAAATAAGCAATTAAAATTTAATTTGAATCTTCATTTATTGTAATGTGGGCAACAGTTATAGAACTTTCTAATATTGTTTTTGACCTCTGTTTATTCTTCTTTACAGACAGCAGGCCTTATTCCATGTGCTGGCAGCTTACTCAGTCTACAACACGGTGAGCTAATGACAAAGTTTAAAAGTTTGTTGTGTCAGTGTGTTATGTAACTGGAGACAGCATGTGCTTTTAGACCAGAAGGAGAAGTCTGATGGTGTCCCACCCTGTTAACAGTCTACAGACACAGGATTGCTGTGCTAATAAAATGGGGACTTCCCATTGACTTCCATTGTTCTGTAGTCAAGCTAAATATAATTACTATAGACTAACCCTTGTGCTAAAATAAAACTTCTGCCAATTGTAAAAGTGAATAATGGCATGACTGCATGTCGCAAACCATCTGCAGTTTATGGTGCGCAAAATGAGGAGTAAACTTGTTCCAAATGGCAGTATGTTGATATATGGGTCTGTTCATACTTCTAATAGAGCTATCACGCATCAAACTTGATGTATGTTGTGCAATTGTACCATTTAAAAATGTACATTTCTGTGTCGCTTTTTCAAAATATACCTTGCAGCACTCTTTTTTTCCTAAAATTTGCATGATGGTGCAAATAAAATGCGACAAAGTGGTCTATGGCATCCATACAGTATAGGACTATAACTAAATGCTAGTGTCAGTCTAGTTCCAGTACTAGCATATTACAGATTTAACAGTATGTCTTATACTGTTAAATCTAACCAGCAAAGCACATACAATTAATCTGTGTAGAAGTAGTGAATTGGGATAGAGCCAATATCAGGTCTTTTCCCAGAGTAAGGCCATTTTTATGCCATTTTGTTCCCATACATTTTGTTCATTTTGTTTTTTATATAGTAAGGTCAAACTATATGGCTATTTTTGTCTGGTACATGAGGAAGGAATTCACTTGAAATGAGGCCAGAATTTGTTTGTTGAGACAGGGATCCAGAGACAGTGATTCTATGGCACTGCCCACTGGCTGTAAGTGACCATGGCTATTAGACAATAACAGAGGCTGCTTGTCTGCTGTAAATTAGATGATGCTCTGCTCTTTAATTGATACATTACATCTTTTCCCAGATGTTTTGACATTAACTGTAAAATAGATAGAGGTTGATAGAGGTTGGTCTGCACAAAGCACAGAGACAAATGTTATAAATGTTTTTATGAGGATAATAGGATGTTTAACACAATTCTGCCTGGACTTAATTGCACATATAAGTGTTATTGTTTATTGAGAAGTGTGTCAGTGTCAGGAAATGTCACCATGTTTATTTCTCTTCCTGTGCCCAATAGAAATTGGGTCTGCTGGATGATAAGAGAGGGGGTTGGAGATAAACTGATGAGTTTCTTTTATTGATGAGTTATTGATATTACTGATGAGTTTTTGCCATTGAGTTTAACTTTATACATGGTTGTATGTCTCAGAACATTTTGTCATTTTATTTTTGCAAACAATTATTTCTATGGAAGTTGCTTCAGTGATGACATCAGTGTTGAAATCAGTCTGGTTACTGCATTGTCTGAGTTTATTTTACACTAATGACCTGCTGACTGACATGATTCAGCATTTTGTATAGCAGTAGAATTTTTCATGTTCTCAAAGTATTAATAAAATCTGTCTTCATTTTTGTGTCAGAATTCCAATGACTGCATCTGTACGCTGAGTAATGTGTTTGTAAAGCAGCTGTTTTAAGCTTCTAAGGTTTTGTTTAGGAAGTGAGTTACTGTCAGGGGATGAGCCAGATCGCCGCCATTCTGCTCATGTACATGAATGAGGAAGATGCATTCTGGGCCTTATCACAGCTGTTAACCAGTCAGAAACATGCCATGCACGGTGCGTGTCCTAATGTGATAGTAACATAGAAACTTTGACATTTATATGACAGCTGTGAAATTTAACCCTCATCTTTCTTTTTGGTTTTAACAGGTTTCTTTATCCCAGGGTTTCCAAAACTCCTTCGTTTTCAGAATCACCATGAACAAATACTTTCCAAACTCATCCCAAAACTTAAGAAACACCTGGTGAGATTTTAGTCCGATTACTAGGAGGTTATTAAGCAAAATAGCTTAATTTGTGCTATATATCAACGTAAAATGTCTTTTACATTGATATATAGCAAGGATGTTTTTTCTTAGATTTTCAAACGTTCTGTCTTCACCACAGGAAAAAGAGCAGATGTTCACCAGTATGTACTCAACCAAATGGTTCCTCCAGTGTTTCATTGACAGGGTGAGACGTTATTTATATATACATTCATATTTGAAACTTCATCAAGGTCTAATAGCTCATCTTTCTCACAATCTTTACCTCAATACTCTTACTGTTTCTTACATGCTTCTCTATTCTTTCCTGTACTCCTCTGAACATAGTTATAATAATTGCATTGCTAAACACTTATTATTGCCTTTTTAGAATAATCCTGGTTCTTGTGTTCTTTATTATCAGTCAGATTGAACATCAGCTAAATGAATGTTTGTTAATGTAAGAGACAAAATCCATTTGTCTACAGCATACACCCTTTTGAAATTTTAATACACCTGGATCTCCACAGGGAATGTCATGCCAATGTTTTATTGATATTAGAGCTCTGTTTGAGCTGCTTGCTTTATGTCTGTGGTATGTCTCATGTCTGTTGTTTTTCTACTGTGTAGACACCTTTCACACTTACACTGCGTCTATGGGACATCTACATATTAGAGGGAGAGAAAGTTCTTACAGCCATGGCCTATACCCTCCTCAAACTCTTCAAAAGTAAGTTATATTTCCATTCCGATAAATCTTTGAGATGTTGTATTCCCAATGGTCAGTGATATAGTCTGGTAAAAGCATATTTGATGCTGAATTCATGAGGACAATCCAGGAGCATTCAATATTGTGCCCTTAAGATATTTAGAGTTTATATTGTCTGCATTCACAATTAATTTGTCATTCAGCTAAATTAGCAAGTAGCTAATCAAAAGCACTGTACAATGTACAAATTTATTTGTCTATTCAGATAATATTAATGCTCTATACTACCTCTCAGAACATCTTCTCAAAATGTCTTTGGAGGACCTAAGGGAGTTTCTGCAGGAGCAGATTGCATCATCCTTCAGCATGAGTGATGATGACGTCATAGAGCACCTACAGTCATCTATGTCAGAACTGCGTAGAATGAAGCTGGACTTGCCCCCTCCAGGTAGCTATGAAATAATGTAATACAAAACTGTTGTGCCGTTTTGCCCTGGGGTTTTTGCTAGCTTCTTGGTTGTGGAATGTCTTCAGCATAAAAAATTGCACGATTTAAAAATAAAGGTTCTAATTGCATTTATTAATTTAGCAGACACCATATCATTTGTAAGTCAATGATTTCATATCATATCATTGACATACAAATGAAAGAGCATTTTACATTTCACCATAAAAGCCAACAAGCTTGATATACAAAGCTTTAAAAGAAAGAATAGTTCTAATGCCTGAGACAGGATAAAAATGTGTAGTGTGAGGCTTTGTAAGCCATAATTTATTCTGGCACTTTCACACACCTACACTTTCTTTTCACATATGTATTTACATGTATATGAATAAATACATGTATTTATATTCTTGCACATATATATTCTGTTCACATAAATATATTTACTTTCACACACTCCAATTCTGCTTTCACATCTTTAAGCGTGGTCTTGTGCCACGCTGTAAGGGAAAAAACAATGTTCTTCTTTTACAGAAAATAGATGGACGTATATCTGAAAGAGTTTGTTGAGGTAGGAGGGTGAAATTTCAGTGACTGTCCTGAAGGCCACTTGCCAGAGAAATTTGACTCAGAAATATGTTTTTATATATTGCTTTTTAAGAACCGTTTCTATTGTGTTTACTTAATACTTTACGGCATACTTAATTTGGACTTCAATTTTGGATGATCTCATTGCCTTTGGTTGTGCATGTAAATGAAGTCAATGAGACCATTGTGTCTTTGCTGTTTTTATAATACAAAATGGTACCTGGTCTTTACAGCTTCTAGGTGCTCTTACACTGCTAATTTCTTGCATTTGTCTGCATTTGTTTGGAGGTTTTACAAATAACTTTTAAAAATCTTTTTTGTGTGGGGTGTATTTTAGTTGTCTGGTTTTGTGTCATGTCAAATAGTTACAACAATGTCTTTACTGGATTTCCCATTTAGCCAAGGGAGAGGAGTTCCCAAAGATACCACTGGGTGAAGAACATCCAATAGAGCTGCTTCCTGTGATCCGGACTGAGCATGTGTCTGTACAACCAGCCACACTCAACAACCAAACCTTAATCCAGCCTCACGTTGAGGTCACCACGCCCCTTAACCAAATCCAAAGTGCTTCCATCACACCATCATCTTCACCCTTACCAAAGTGTACACAATCCACTTCCAATCCCTCACTGTCACAAGATACTTCTGAAGACTTGGGAGCCAATGTGAAAAATCAAGAAAATGTCCTTGAATCAGTAGACACTCTCTCGTTGAATGATGATAGTATCAGTAGGCCTCGATCAGAGGAGTCTGATGAGTGGCCACCTCCATACCAGCCACCCATGGCAGACGCTGTAAGTGTCCACTCATTAAACCTTCCAGAGTTGCCTCCACCACCTGTTCCTTGCACTGAACTAGTTGAAGATCTAGAGGAAGTTGTCCCATTTTCTCTTCCTCCACCACCACCACCAATGGCCCAGCCTTTGAGCCTTATCTTAGAGAATCCACCGTCAACACCCTCCTCATATAGATCTAATCGGCAACTAAGCAAGTTTCCTGTGAACCTGTATGTTCCTCCACCTTCAAGTGACCGGCGACCTTCCAACACCTCACATTATGACAACATCTGGGAAGATGAGGACCGTTCAGTGGAAAGACTGTTGGAGACAGTGGCGACATTGCCACAAAATTCAGACTTGGCTCTTAAGATCCCCACCTTTTCCATTCCTTCAGAAGATGCAATGTCTCTTTCTCTACCACCTCCATCTATGTTCTTCTACACCCCAGACTCTTCATCCCTGCCACCTCCTCCTCCATGCATTGAGGAGTCAAACAATTGGGTGACTTCAAACTATGTTGTTCCTCATCCACCAACTGGCTTCTCAGATAGACCCTTCCTTATTTCTTCAGCTCGATCCAATCAGGTGGTTCTAAACCAGTCTGAAGACAGGGGTCGGTCACAGCCCCCAATTTTACCAGCCAAACAAAAAGAGTCTACAATGCTTTCTCCGGTTCACTCTGATTCAGACTTCTATCGAATACATGTTCCAAGTCACTAGTCGCTGAAATAATCAACCTTATATAGGAAGTTTTAAAGGAGTTTAAACAAACTGAAGGACACATTTGTTTAGGACATTTGTAAAATTCTATTAAGCGAGCCATTTTGTACAGTTCACACATAAGAATGATCTTGTAGTTGTCAAGCTTCAGTGATAGTAAAAATGTAACTTAAATGTAATGTTGTGTTATATACAACAAACCAAAATGGGATGCTTGTGTGTTTGTGTAATTTTTTTTTAGTTTGTCACAAATTTGTTGCATTAGAATCTTTTATTGAGGATTCTGTGAAATACTTTTTTAATGTTTTTAACAGTCTGAATGTTATTATGATCTTTGTGGCATTTCTGAGGCCCAATAATAATCTGTAATTTTTCATGTCAAGGAGAGACAACTAGAATTTATTTGACCACCCATCCAGGTCTGCAACATCATGATGTTATCTCTTTATGTTGTCAAGTTTGGTGCTTTGTAGCAATATTTGTTTTTTGAAATGTTACATTTTAAAACGACTGGGTCATGCACATCATGTTTATGTTAAAGTGTTATGTTGTATTGTGCCATATTTAAGATATGATAATATCAACTTAGACCTAGTTTTCAAACTTCCTAGATTCACTTCAGGGGAAATTCTCTTTTCAAGTTTAAACATTGTGCCCTGTGCTCCAGTTCCACCTTGTGGAAGATAAAGCACATAACACAATAACAGTGAGCATTAAAATGAAGAAATTTCATGTTCAGGGTTTTTTTACTTTGTGACTTTGTGTTACTGTAAATAGGATGGGTTTATTTTGCATTGTTGTTTATTGTTCAGCTGATATTATTATTTAATTGCTTTTATATTATGTTGCTCAGGTTTTTGACAGAAACCAGTTTTTCTTTATTTTTTTGATGCTCATCTGACAGATTAATTTCAGTTACAGCTATTTAAAGTTTCCATCATATTAAGTAGTAAAAGGGAGTGTTTCAGTTTAATATTTACGTTATTGCTCTTTCATGCACATTCAACAGTATGACAAATACACCATGACACAATCATACCAAGTTCATTGTTTTGGAAACTAATGTACAATCAGTTGCTAAAGGCACATGTCAGTAACACATGATTGGGGCTGTGAAATAAATTTAAGTTGTATTTCACAGCCCTATTATTTTACTTTACCTTTAAGCATAATGTAACCTACAAAGATGCACCATTGGTGCATTATAACAATTGTCAATAAATTATATTACAGACAGTATTGCATTTGAACAGTTTGTAAACAGTATTATTAATGTAATGTAACAATATATTGCCTAATGCTTGAGGTTATATAAAATAGATTGATCTTAAAATACAGACATATTCACCATGACAGATACACATAGAGAAAGTGCTATTGTATGGAAGAATTCTACATCACAGTGGTTGTCATAGGAATGGAAGGATGAAATTGCATCTTTGCCCAAAGTTTAAACCCAAGTCTCATGCAATCCATAAATGTTCAAAATTGTCTCAAAGCTGAAAGCCAAAACTGAGACTGCAGAGAATGGGAGAGGGAGCTACAGTCTGAGCTGCATGAAGAGGTTGATCTGAGATGCCACACTCGCCCTCAGCTTTGATTCGTCCTCCGAACCTAAAGACACTCCTGGTAATCTGGTTGAGCCATTTTCTCCAAGGATGCACGGCAAACTGAGGAATACCTTGGAACCAATTCCACCCCATCCCTGGATAAAAGAAAAGGCTATGTATCATTTAAGACAACAGAACTGACGTTATACTTTAATTGTACTACTACTGTTTAGACAATTATGTCTAATAATGATTCAGTGACAATATTTGCCATAAAAGCATTCCAGAAATCCCATAATATACAAAGGACTAAAATTCTATTTAAAAAGAAAAACAAAGCTCCACATCTGAGAATGACATTTGCAGCAGCTTACCTCAGCCAGAGTTGTGACAGAATGTAGTTTCTTTTGGTCTGTTATGATGCTGTGAGTGATGTCAGCAATGGATAAGCCAACTGACCATGACCTTTGACCCCTACCCTTCAGCATCTCTAATGCCCTGTGAACATAACACAAAAACCTCACCTGCCAATCATGATTATACATTATTCATTCTTTAAACGCATTTACATTAAACATTACGACATCTATGATACATATATACAGTATATACAGTCTATATACAGTATGCGTTACTGAATTAAAGGTACAGGTCATATTTATTTAACTAAAATTAATACCTGTCCATCAAAGGTTTGGTGGAGTTGGACACAGGGGTTACTGCTTGTATCTGGTCAGTCCCTGGTCCTGTATTACCCCACACTGCCACTAACATACAACCAGCAAAGATAATCACATTTATTATTTAAGACCTAAGGATGTTCAATATTTAAAATATTCAATAAGCAATGTTAATTATACTATAGCTAGCAGACATCAAGACAAGCCCCAAATGAGTGAGCTAAAGATGACAACAACAAGAAAAAAAAGGTGACAGGTGTTTAGGTGACAAAGGAGCCAGACTTAGGCAATTTTTTAATATACTACTGCTAATTATTATCTATTGCCTCAGTAAGTCATGTGATATGGGATAACTTCTGTGCTGTTATTCTACAGAATCTTGTTTGTTGTGTAAAACAGACAGTGATTCACTCACGCTTGTTCTCTGAACGTTCTCCTATGACCCAGGCCTGCTTGCCTGTATTATTGGCCACGAGAGAAATATTGATGATGTGAGAAAGTCTTTCTGAGTCAAGGTTACAGCCCACTCCTATTACTTGAGTTGGCAGCAGGTGACTCTGTCTCCAAGCCACGTGTGTCATAATGTCCACTGCGGTCAAAAGTCACAAACATTATCAGCAAATTAAGACACTAATTAGCACACAAATTATTTCCACAGATTTTACATTAGTGAACTTCTGTATAGATTTGTAAGATAATTGAATCAAGATAAATAACTACATAATTTCACAGATATATAAATGCTTGATTTTGATTAATCAACGGTAAGAATTTTGCTAGTGACTATTTATTAGTATCATCCATCATTGTTCCAGGCAAACATTTTCCTGTATAACTTATCTAGATTGATTTCTGCACCACTAACAGCATCAAAAAGAACTGCAAATGACTTATTTCCCAAACAACTTAAAAATACCCTCATCTGCCATTGGTAGATTGCCATTGGTAGATTGCTGGTAAAAAGATAGTCCAGCACCAAACTGTTATCATTGGTTACTCCAATGTTATGTCAGCTGATCAAAGGAACAGACAGCATAGCAATTCCTTTATTGCTGCTAGCAGTACATAAATCACACATTTTATCTTCATGCAAAAGCTAAGCTGGTCACCGAACACTCACTATTTGCTGACCTGGTTGAGAGGCAATAAGCAGCACAGCTTTTGGACTCAGCTGGGCCAGACGAGGGATGATGCCACGGTACATGTCCACATTAGTCTGAACTACACTCACGTATGTCTCCTCGTCGCTCCAGGCGTTTGCTGTGACAATAACCACCTTAGATCCCGCTGAGGCCGACAGGTCTATCAAATGGAGGGAAAACAAATGGTGTCAGCAACTGTTTGCTCAGTGATGATTTCTGATGTTCATATTAAAGTCTGAGGCATAATTTACTCAGGTTTTAATGTGATGATGAAAAGCACCTTTTGAGACCTCAACCTTCGGCAAACTAAAAATCTCCAAATCCGTTGCACCACCTTTGGTTGAACTCTCAGGGAGGTCAATCAAAACCAGTTTGTCCACATCACTCTATGACAGAAAATATGACAAAACAGCTACGTCATTAAAATGTGATCTTTTGCTCATAAGGTATGTGTCATAAACAATGTAATGTAGATACCTTTGCCATAACACTTAACACAGCAGCTATTCCTAAATCTCCCCCACCAATCACAGACACTTTAACTGCTTTACCAGGCCGATTCCCACCTATTAAGGCAATTTGACTGTCACATTATAATTTAATTTTTTTATCAATGGTACCACAATGCATTTGCTTTGCTGTTAAATAACTGAGGTGAGAATAGAATCAAAGGCAAACCTTCATTAATTGTGAGATTTGACACATAGGTCAGTAGATCATTGGGGTTTTCCCCCTGTTCAGAGGATTTTGTACTCAGTGGTGGGTCCTCCTCAAATTTCGCGATCATCTCCACTAAAAGTCCGTTCATAGATGACTTGGGCTGCAACAGTGACATTGAAGCAAATTCACACTAATGTTTTGTTTATATATTAATATTGTATTTCTAAACATGTGCCTACAGATTCTGATTTGAAAATCAATCAATAAATAAATCTGTATTTAATACTGTTAAATAATTTGGGTACTAACTGACTGATCTTTTTTTTTAATTTTCAGTTAAGATTTTCTGTGACAAAACATTGTATTATTATTGTGGAAATGTGGGACTGTGTTTTAATATATATCTATCAACTCTGTTTATCAATTTACAAATCTGATATTGCAAAGATGCAGAAAATAAACACTTTTTGCTGCTTAGTTTCAATAAACACTTATTTAAAATAAAATTGATTTCTTAAAAGATTTAAAATTGATTTCTTAAAAGATTTGATGAGCTGTTTAAAGTAACCACAATTAATCCAGCCATGTTATCTAAAGTACTTTAAATACAAATCACTAGTTAAATTAAGTTCTCTTACATGATCCCAGTTGTGTAAACCTGGCAGGTATATTCTGCCCTTTGAATCGACATGTTTACCCTCCCGTATCACCATGCTGGAGGTTGGGCGCAGGCAGCAGATGGGTGGCGTGAAAGGAAAAGAATCCAAAAGCCAGAGCAGAATGGGCAGGTTATAGGAGCGCCCTGTGAACACAACAATACCCATACTTACACAAAAGAGCTGTTTGAATCAACATACAGTATTGACCGGCATATTGTTTTGTAAAGACGTGAAATAGGGCATTCTCACCATGATATCTGACTGGTATGTTTCCAATTAGCTTAAGCAGATCCTTCTGTGAACTGTCACTAAATGCTGTTAAAGATGTTTCAAAAGTGACTCAGCAGAAAACAAAAAGACAACTACAGCAACACATACTTCCTAATTTAATTAATAGCATTATTAACATAAATTAATGAATTAAACTTAATAATTTATGCTTTTGGTATTTTTGAGGTATTAAGGTATTTTTAAGGGTTTAAGGTATTTTTTTATAAGTGTAACTGGATCACTCACTGTATGTTCCATATTTTACTGTCATGTCTGGGTAATAGCGAGACACTTTCTGCAGTTCTTCAATGGCAACATCACGAAATTTATACTATTAAAGATAATAAAGCAACACTTTAAAATTCACTAACACATTTAAACGTTGTGTGGTGTAGCTGTCATTTCTGAAACAATGACTAAACTATTCAAACAGGTTCACCCAGTGTCAGCTACATTCGTTTGTCAGTTACATTCAGTGTTTAAGATTAACACTGTTAAAACGTTATTAACATTAGAAACCAACCTTAGAGAGGATTTTCCTAACAGATTCTGAATTCAAGTCCATCTTCTGCGTGTAAAAACAACGTAACAGCAAAACCGTATAAAATAGAGTCTGTTCACTCTCAGTTTGGCAATAAAGAGAAAACTTCCGCAAACAAGTTTCAGCTGATCTCAGGTACGGCAAGCCGGGAGGAAACTCGTTTGTATAAAAAGCGGTTGTGCAAAACATGTCTTTAATGTTTAATAAACAACAAAACACCCATTGCTAAATAAAACAGTACATACATATTTTAAATTATTACTTATAATTTATGTATAATCTACACTGTTTAAGACACTTTGGACAAAGCATCTGCCAAATGCATAATTGTAAATGTAGCTGTCGGGTCAAAACATGTAATTACATAAAGTCAGCTGCGCATTATGCTTCTAAATGGAGGGGACAGGTGGTATGTGAGGGCCGTTGCTCTTATATTCTTAAACATTTATTTGAAGTAACACTGAACAGGTCATATTTTTCAAACAGGCAAACAGAAACAATGTGACAACGAACATTTATAATATGAAACACCCAAAGCAGCATTGTGTATGCAACATTCAGAAACATTTTTGTTCCAGTTTTATTGGTTCAGTGCTGGAGTTCTCGCAAGAAGTCTCGCGAGAAGCAGGACTGACTCTTCACTAGTTATGGTCATTTTACATGCTTGGTCCCTAAGGCGCCTTCTGTGACCGCTCGGTTGGACATGAGCGGTTGGATTCTGAGCTTTTTTCCCTCTATCTTTTCTATCGCTGGAGCAAGACCTGAAATGTATGAAAATTTTCATTCCTTTTGGGGAGGTTTTGAGATGTACAGCATGAACTGTGCCGGTACTGGTCACATAAGCCTAAACTCCTCTGTACCCCCTGGTCTTTCTCTTTGTATTTTAGTGTAAATGAACTTGTCCTGAAGATTCTGTTAACTATAAACTGTTCTTATGGGTCATGTCGCCAACCTTGCTGATTATTGGACTTTTTTAGGTCATTATGTCACTTTCAGCTACGAATATTTACTTTCCCTCCATAAATAGCGCTATTAGTGACCTTGAGGATTAGCTAGGCACTGAAGTGCATTTACAGTTAAGTTTTAATCAATGCTTAAAGTCCCACTCAAATCAATCTGCATGTTTATATACTTGTTTAACCTATTTAAAATGCTGTTTAAATATCCAGAAACCCTCATTTATCACCCAATAATTATTATCCAACTATAGACCGATGCATCGCACCACATGCCAACCAAAGAGATTGAAAAGTGAAAGTGAATTAAATGTGCCGTTCAGTGTGAATGAATTCTTAAACAGCAGATGGCAGACCGTCACTTTACAACAATGGTGACAGGCAGTTCTCTTCCTCCTCCAAAAGGGAGCGCTTCTCCGTACACTATCACATATTTTGTATTTTGTGTACTTTATAAAAAAATTATACTAATTTAAATTTTCAACTAATGCCGCATCAAAAATATACTATTGCATTTTAAGCAATACTGTATTAAACACTGAGTCGTTCATTTGTTCATTAATAATTGATTTTAGATAAAACCACACAAAATGGCATTAAAATATCACTTCTCATTTAAGTTTGTGATTTAACTTGTGTTCAACGAGTGACCTACAAAGTACGTACTAACCCTAACAGACAGCTCTCTTTAAAGCTTCTGTGTCCCTTTAATCTGCGGATCAGGGCGCTGACGTCACCTAACCCCTTGGGCCACGGGCTCTCATTGGCTGGTGGTGACGTCAGCTGCATTTTTTTTCCTCCTGAACCATGACCTCATCCTTAGTTCATTTATAGTGCCTAAGTGCACCTTCTGTTTTGCCGACTGACTAATATCTATTATTGCTTATCTGAATATTCGGCCACGGCATCTATAGCTGGCCAATATTCTGCATACGCGAAATAATTGATTTTCATGATTTTATTCGCATATGTCAGTAGGACGGACTCAACCACTCTCATGATACATAGTATATACTAGTGGTGACGGCTTCGCATCGGAGCACAGTGCCCTACATGGAGACCAGCTGAAATACTCGGGATCAGGCCAAACTGAGGTGAGTGCGGGTACAAAAGGGGCGTATCGATATTTGAGACCTTAGATTTAGGAGTGAGCATATCGGTTTGTTTGATTCTAGCGAAATAGCGACGATAGTTTTGGGGATAAACGTACTTGCGTTTACCAACCACTAGTCGCCCACTAATACGAGGGCAAAATGTAACTCAATGACATTTAAAAGTAGACTGGTGGTAATGCCAGAATACCGTCGTTCATTGTTAATAATATACTGTATGATCATTGTCGCATTTTGCACTGGATTATATAATAATAAAATATTAAAATGATTTAATGTTTCTGTTATACAAACTGTGGTTTGTTATCGAAATGTTTACATTACATCACGCACGCCGTTGTTAGTCTAGTAGCTTTATCACAGTCCTGAGAATGATATTTGTACATCGCGTGACCTACCATTCAGCATAACATTTAGAGTAATGTCTTTTAAAATATTTACTAGCTTTTGTGTTTCATCGACCGGTTTTAGTTGTAGATATAAACATAAAGCATGGCCATATAATAAGAAAAATATATAATCGCAAATAAGAACAACAGTAATTCATTTTTTATATGTATGTTTAGTATTTTTG
Organism: Yasuhikotakia modesta; assembly: GCA_036877545.1. Taxonomy (NCBI): domain Eukaryota; kingdom Metazoa; phylum Chordata; class Actinopteri; order Cypriniformes; family Botiidae; genus Yasuhikotakia; species Yasuhikotakia modesta. The sequence continues at coordinate 41,004 of JBAJNP010000167.1, read as the reverse complement.
TAATTTAGTGTTGATTATTGATTGTTATTAGTTAGGCCTTAGATGCTGTAAAATTTAAGGGGAACACATAATCCTTTACCAGACAGACAGACTTACAAACAGATAGACAGAGGTATGGGTAATAAATCCATTTTGTATACGTTTTACCCAACTGTTTCCCTGTATACTTTCCTGAGGTTTACTGATATTTGTTATTTCCAGCAGTAGTAAATACTCGTATACAGTGACACAGTGCATCCTCACTATAAAGACAAGGCTGAAGATGGATGTGGCAGTTTAGAGAGGTAGTATACATTAGTCTGGCCCTGTATGGAGAATTAATCTCAGCCCACCAGGGTTTAAGCCCCTAGAGAGCTGACAATCACTTGTAGTAAGCTTTTGGTTAGCAGTCGCTGTACAGGAATGAAAAACATGACTGTATCTAGATGTTTCCTGATATTGGTGAGATTAAATTAGTTTGGGGGCATTTCTTGCCATGTTTAGGATTTAAGTTGCTTGCACATGGTTTTAAATTGTTTCAGAGTATATTATTTTATGTCAGAGAATGTGACCTGTCTTAGTGTATGTTCAGAATTCTACTCTATGATTGAATATACTGCTGCATTGATTATTACTGTGATATATTTTTTGAACGCCATGCTTTGAAATTTTAAAAAGTCTTCAAATTAAAATGTTGCATAACCAAGAATGTTTTTGTACCACAATGTAAATGACAGATTGGCCCATGTAAACCCAGCTCATCACAACAGATGATATCATTGCACTAATGATTAACAAATGCATTCAGGGAACAATGGTCTATACAAACAAACGCGTTGCACAGAGTCCAAATAAATGATGTCACCCATATAGTTAATAAATAACCTGGATTAGCTTATGCTTTGCTTTATGTTCCCCGCCATTAAGTAATGTTTGTTCACAGGCACTCGCGTGCAGTGTTATTATAAAGTGATCACTGTCACCTTAAACACAAACGTTCTTTTAAAGTCACTTGTCAAACATTGCACGGCTCTCTCTCTCTTTTGTTTAGTGTTCATGACCTGTTTCCACTAAAAAGTCAAGCAGATTTTTTTGTGTTATTTTTGACATGCATCTTGAATGCGATATTGAATCCGTAAAAATCAATAGAACAGCTGTTTGGAACATTTCCTGCTCTGGTATGTGAGGAACAACCTTCTGCAACTTCTCTGCGTGCCCAGTCACCTTTGTTTTTCTTTCTCCTTTTTACAAATCGGTTGCCATGGCAACTATGTAATCTCAGTCATCTCATTCTCCACCTCAGTATTTTGCACCACTGTTTATGTCAGTGTTTCGAGGAAAATACAGTAAACGTTAAGGCAAGTGTGCACGCGTGGTATGTTGATCGAGTGCACAGCTTGCAACTAAAACAACAAAGTGTGCCACACCTTGTCACCCTAGAAACCACAATTCACATGTTAGAAAGGTGTCTGAATACTAAATAGCATTGCACGGTGGTGTCATGCGTGATGTCAAACTGCCTAGCACAACCCCCATGCTACAACTCGCAGTCTGAGTTGTCAAGCAGAAGGAACGCCATTAGACACATGCGGCGTCAGCCCTTGTTATGCTCTGATGTGCCTTCACTGCTAAGTTCCTCATCGCATCCTGCAGGCCACAAGGGGGGAGGCTCTTGTCGTTGTAGTGATCAGCGCAGGAGAGGTTACAGTGGGGTTTTCTTTCCCTGAAGGTGTGGCTGAATATCCTGGAGGGATCAGAGACATGTACGGATGGTAAGGAGGTTTTGCTCTCTGTTGAATTACTGAGTGTTTGGAATTCATTATGTGCGTTTGTTTGGGTGGGATGCTGGTTATACTCTGATCAAAACAAAGTCGTCCATATTGGGATGCTGACTGCGTGAGGCTGGTCCTCCCGTCCCTGCACAGCGTGCTGGAGCTCGTAGCGGCACTGCACTGATTTTGCTTATGAGACATGAAAGTGAGTCTTTTAATGCGGAAAATGCCGGATAATTATTTGACTTTAAGCTGTTTAGAAAGAAAGTGTGAAAGTGAACTGCAGGTGCATGTGTATATTTGTTTATGAATGTTTATTTTTGGAACCATTTATGCAATCCTTTATTTCCTATACAGAAAAATTCCTTTATGTGGAATTTTTAGAATGTTTTATAAACAAAAGTGTGCATGTTTGCATGCGTGCGTGTGTGTGTGTATGCATCAATCTCACCCTCCTGATTTCTGCATGGCGCTGCAGATATCTCAACATTGCAGCATCACCCTCCCTAATGCAGCAGCAGAGCATTAGAATGAGTCTGAAAGTTTGGAAGCCCTGTCTAAAAGTAAAACTGTTATGAAGATGCAAACTAGCAAATTTAAATAGTATTCAAAAAAAGAGCAAAACAAAGGAAAAATAGTTATATTATAGTTATATATTTTGTGAAGAACTCTCTCTCTCTATATATATATATACAATATAATACAATACAAATATGTAATAACAAATGCAATAATGTAATAAATATATACTAAATAAATGCAAATGCAGATTTACACATTTAAATTGTTTTGTTCTGAAAATGTGGACCAAAACATTGATGAGTCAAAGTGGACAAAGTTGATTTGTCCAATTAAATTAAATTAAATTATTGCTGGAATGAGAATTTCCCTCCCCCAAATACTACTTCTGTCTAGCAGCAAATTATGTGCAGGTATATGATGTAAGCTAAAGAGCTTTTTAATGAAAGCCCCTCAATATGTGCTGCTAATATGTGACATAAGTAAAGTTGTCTGACGCAAACTGAATAATTTATTCTGTTAGCTAAAAATAATCTCAATAAAAATGAAATATAAAGAATAAAACTAGTTGACTCAGTTAGTTGTTTTTCAAGTAATGAAACAAAATAATTTATTAACAAATAAACTCACTAAACATGTAAAAAAAAAACTAGTGACTTTTTTAAATAATTTAAACCTTTCGTACTGTCTGCTACTTAACAGACTGTTAGTAGAAAACCATCTTATCCTGATCATCTGCTTAACCAGCAGCTACAGCTCAGTAGCAAAACCTCAGCTGCCTTCGTCTGGCACAACATCTCTGCTTAGCTGATCACTACAGCGCAGTTATGCACAAAGCTGTATGTTGCAGTCAGCAGGAAAGCATTTATAACCTTTCAATAAAACTCTGTGTAAGAGTCTGACATGCCAAGACCAACCTTATCTATCAGTTCTAAACAAGTGGATTTGTCATCCAGTGGCACGTCTATCCGGTTGGATGAGAAAGCTTACCTTCTTCCACTTTCACTTTTGGTGTAGTTAACCTTCCATTAGAAATACAAACCAGAGGTGAGCCAGACAACCATGTATTTTTTATGACTGGTGTGGAATAGGGTTGACTTTGGAGAAATATGGCTGACCTGAGCCGTTTTGAGTAGAGCCTAAAGCAAAAAAATACTTGTTCTTATCCTAATTTAATTAAAGTTTAATTAAGCCATTTGTAGGCTACAAAATGTAAACATTGACTCAGTAGATCTTTCAGTATTTGTTTGAGCTGCCTGGCCTAGCAAAGTTGGTTAAACTGTGGCGAATTTTGGGTGGCAAACTTGTTTGGATGACCAGTGAAAGCAAAGCATGTTCATATCTTTACATTGTATTTATTCACTTGATATTTTATATACACCAAGGTATTTACCTAATACTCAGAGTATCTTTAAAGATTATAATGTCATTTTTGGTAGATATCCAACAAAAATTGGTATTAACAAAGAACATTTCATTTCTACCATGGTACAAATGCCACAAAACATGGTCATACCATGGTATTTTTTGACTTTGTATGCAAGTGTTGTAAGTGCATCCCTTATGTAAATTACCATGGAAACAGCAGCTCCCTTCAAAATACCATAGCTACTACAGTTTAAATACAGTTAGTATTGAGATAAAATTGTGCATATGTGAGATTCTCATTAGTAAAATTTAGTGCATAATGTAAAACTGTTACCATTGTAAATGTTTTTAATAATTATCACCATTTTAATTATTCTTTACAGCGAGACAGTTATAACTGAATGGTTTCTGTTTGACAGAGATTATGAATATTTAAACCTGCTGCAACAGTGCAGTAGAAAAACAATAGCTGCTTACCCTCGATGGGGTCTATGTGATCTTTTGACCTGTATGATGTAAATGACTGGGTGGTTTGGAGATTGAAGCGATGGAATGTCACTTGAACACTCAAGCAGTTCCTGCCATTTCAGGACTGAGCAGTACATAACTGCACTCAAACAGTCATAAACTCTAAACAATCTCTCTCTCTCTCTCTCTCTCTCTCTCCCTCTCTCTCTCTTTGTTTCAGAAATATCTCTCCTCCAACACAGATATGCATCACACAAATGCACCTACACTAAATATATCAAACAATCTTCTGCCAAGTGGAATATTTAGGCCAAATGTACCTCTTCTTAACAAGATCATTGAAAGAACTGCACTGTATGTAATCTTTTCAGCCAAGGCTATAAATGGCACATTTTCCAGTCTTGTTACATAATCTGCATTGGTCACATCCTCTCCGGCTGTAATATAAACAGGATCAGTATGTAGCGCTTTTCCGATAAAGATTGCTGATCTGGGATCAGTTTTTCCCCTGAGATTCTTCTAAATATGTTTAGTGTGCAAAACATGTCTTACCATAATGCACAATTTTAACCACTGAATAAATAAATGTCTGTATGTCCATTATGTTCTTGCGAGTTAATTTCCATAACCTTAAATTTACATCCAAAAAATCCAAAAAAACATAGTTACTGCAACAAATGATAACTTGGTATTAGCCACCAGGTGTGTGCAAACACATCACCTTATATTTAAAATGTGAGTAATTTTACATCATGGCATATATCACAGCTGTGTATTCTTAGCTGCAAATTGAATAAACAAATGTTTATGTTTAGTTTATGTATTAAATAATATGTAATGTGGCTTTCTGAATGACATGAGCTAACTTAAAAAAAAACAGTCATTAATTTGTGGTTTGTGGTAATGTGGCATAAATAGGATTCTGTAGTGTTATAAACCTCTGGAGCTCAGCCATTAATTGTCTGTATGAATAATTTGATAATATTTTTAGTCTGGACTATTTTTGTCAGCATATAACCACTGAATTTTAATAAAATTTAACTCGCTTAGCAGTATTCTGTCCAAACAGTTGCTCATTTAAAATAGTAGGTAATAAAAGTAAATGAAAAATTACACCTACTATAAAAACAATTTGCTGTATTGGGCTCTGTAGCACAACTTATGGCTACTCTAAAGTTGCAGAGTGATATTTGCATGATATTATGCCTGATAGCTAGTAGCACTCTGTGTAGTTAGTTTTTGTGCATAAATATTTGTCTTTGTGGTGCGTTTTATTTACTCCTTAGTGCTCTGATGAGTAATGGTTTTATATATCTAAACAAAAGAGCAAACAGCAAACTTGTTTTTAACTTTTCTTGTCTGTGTAGTTTTTCCTTTTTAGCATTTGTATTATGTATTTAGGGAGCAAAAGCTAAATGAATGTCTGTTTCTTGTGTTTTTTCGATGTACAATTAGTAGTTCATGTGCTTATCTATAAAAAGTTGCTTTTGTTTTTTTCCGCAGACGGCATGTGCACCTTCATGTATCTCTGTGAGCCACTACAGTGATTTAATTATCACTGATTAGCCATCCCTGCATCAGCCGTCGTTGTTAGCATCCAAAGAGCTTCAATGGCGGGGGAGAAGGGCCGTCGCAGCATCATGGATATCAAGCGTCTCGCGGGCCTTCTTCAGCGCGGAGCCGGCCGCTTGTTGGTCATCGATAGTCGGACATTCTCCGAGTACAATGCCTCACATGTGCATGGTGCTGTCAATGTCTGCTGCTCCAAACTGGTTAAGAGGAGACTTCAGCAAGACAAGGTGTCAGTTACCGAGCTCCTGCAACCCAATGGAAAGGTCAAGGTATCAGATGTGTGTCTGAGAATGTATGTGTGTGACTTCTTGTAATGTAGTCTAGGTGTCATAAAAAAATGGAACTATCAGTGATCTCCAAATGAGACAACTGCAACCTTTGAAGAGTGCAGTTTAAAATTCTGTTAGTTTTGTGTGGATTTCACAGCCATGTCCCTTCGCAGTATTGTAATGAATTAATATTTACTTGTGAACACGCATTAAAGGGTCCCTGTTTTGGCACCAGCTTGCAACAACTGCAGTCAAATTCATACACATGTATAGTATTTGACACTTCCTCACGTAGCATGATTTCAGAGTTAGTAGTCAACAACCAGTTAGAAGATGAAGAAAACGTTTAGAGTAGGTCAAACTTCAGATTGGCATTCTTTGGCTAACTGGTTTACATCTTCTGGCTACTTCTAAACATCCACCCTTGATCTCTCAGCTTGCATCGTTCTAAATTTGGTGACCCAATCTGGGTTTATTGGTTATCAGAGGCTCTGAAATTGGAGACTTGAGTTTTCCATGACTTCTACATCGAACATGACATCATTTTTTCCCGCCCAGCTGGCATGCCAAGTCTTTATATTTTTAGGCACTCTGTGATACTGACCTAACTCTTAGAAGGAAATCCAAGCACCAACAGATGTCACGTAAAACTCCATGTCATAGCTGATGAGGTCAATGTCGAAAACTGAGCCGCCTTTAGTGCCCACGTTGCTTTTCGAAATTACATTACATTGCTATATCAATCACACCAACAACATATTGAGACTACAATGAAAAGATCTGGTGTCGTACAGGTCATAACACAACTCCCCTTTCAGGTAACTGGGGCCTTTTTTTGAGGCTGTAGATTTGTCTCTTGGATTGCTGATTAAAGGAACCTCATAACAAAGTTCCTAATCTGTCATGCATACAGTCTATTGTGTGCCTTTTCAGTTCCTTCTTTTAGCTTCAGCTGTAAGTTAACAGAAGTAGGTGCAGGTGTGATCCACTGATGAAACTGTTGCTACAGAGTAGCAACCTGTTTTTCAGCAGTTCAGCTGGACGGGAAATAAACTGTGGTCGGCCAATGGCAGCATTGTGGAGTGGCATTATTTGTTTATCTGAGAGACAACAGATGGTTCAAACCTTGATTGAAAACATTTATTTTTGCAATACTCTAATAACCTCTGACTTTATTTAACTGACCTTTTGGTGAACAGAATGTACTTCAAAAAGTGCATGTTTAGTTGTTTCTAAGTATTATTTTGCTGGCCCTTAGCGTTTCAAAGTTGGGCGGTTATTTGCAATTGGATTTCAAATGTAGGGACCTTGAATGTGGTGTGCCGGTGCCAGTGCCATCTGACTATAACAGAGTGGCACTGTTTTCCTGGGCCACTCTTTCGTTACTTTCCCCATTTCTTTCCACAGCTGAGCCTAGAGGCTGTGTGGCTTTTATTATCTCCCTCAGTAAAGAGGATAACGCTCGTGATTAATGCAAGTCCTGGATAAAGCTGGATCTATCTGGGTGTAAGGGAGGGGGGAGGTGGAATGGGGTGAATTCTGGAACCCTTTGTTATTGGATAAGCATGACATCATAATCTTTAGTGTGGCCACTGGCAGAGCGCTGGCTGAGCACGTGCAAATCTTCTACACAACCAATGCAGGATTCAGACAAAACACAGCCCCCCCAACCTCCAACTGCTTTGGGCACCTGCCATTGCCAGAAGTTGTGGCATCAATGTGTGAGCTGAAAGTAACAACAGCACCACAACCAAAGGCCACCAGTGTGGCCCATTGTGAGTTTGAAAAAAGGAAGTGAAAGAGGGCATTAATGGATGGGCAGCACACATCCACACTGAGATAATGCCTGGGGTCCCCCACAGCTCTGTGTTCAGCCCATTTCAGATTACATCAGCGGAAGGCAACATATGCACCAAATTGCCTGGCCTGCATTGTAAATGGGTCAGTGTTAAGTACAGTAGATCGAGTCCAATGGTACAAGAGCAAGACTTCCTCTGTGGTGATGAACAATCTTACCTTATGGTAATCTGTGCTGCTGAATGTTCCATTGAGCTGGTACTGACAGATGGCTCTGTTGTCGCCCAGAGTGGAGACAGCCACATAGGCAGATCTAAAGGCTGTGCTGATTTAACAATAGTCTAAGAGAGGAAGATAATTCTCCACAACTACATGGTTTTATCTTGTACTGTTTGTGGGTTCAAATAAACATCATTTACAGAGTGTAAAGCATAAGGCTATTTTTATTATGAAAACTATCCTCTTAAAAGGATGGTAAGTTCCAAAAATAAAATGTAGTATTATTTTCTTGTCCTTGTGTTTATCTTTTTTCCTCAAAGAAGAAATTCCAGGAATTTATATTTTTTTATGTAGTTTTATTTCATTTAAAAGTAAATGAAAACAACTGACAGATTGTGACATGCCGCATCCATTAATAAATAAGTAATATTACAGGAATTTAAACATTTTACATTTAAAAAATTGGACATGCAATCCATGTGGAACCACATCAGTAACACTAAAAGCTCTGGAAAGTACCAAACTTGTGATTTGAAAAATGACTCCTACGTTGTTGAATGTAATGATCTGTCTACTGAACACGGTTCAAGGGACAGAGCACATAGCTGTCAACAAGTTAAACTAACATACGCACTGGGTGAGAATTAAATGGTCAAATGTTCTTCTCACAAAGATACATGTGACCACAAAGGTGATAATAAAAGAAATCAAGTGTCATTTTTAAATCATGCTGACGTCATGGCATGCGAACAATCTATATATATTACAAGAACCCCTCCCCCCCCCACAGTGACCTTGGTACTGTGCATTGGCACTTGGAAAATGTAGCTCTTTCACACATTTGTATTTCAGAATGACAACTAGCTATTACTAAACCTCTATATGGGTTGGTTTAGTAATAAGTGGGTACCTAATTACAACCCAGTAGCACGTACTGATAGGATTCTCTGGGTGTCTTTGGCTATATTCAGAATAGCACACTATCAAACTCTATGGAATACACTAAGACACACTGTGGTGCATTAGACTTCACTACACAAAAATTATTTTTCAGATGAACTGGATGTCGTTCTGAAGTTATAGTTTACTAAAAACAAAAAAGCTTTCATTTTCCAAATTTCGGAGGAGACATAATCATATGTTTGCTGCAATGATGTCATTGTGCTCTGAGTAATGACTCTGAATCTGAATCTGACCTGTCAGACTGGCACCAGTCAAAAGCAGAAGTTAACTCATCATTAAGTCATGGTGGTGTTAAGTCACAAACAGAGGGTGGCGTCAGGAGTGTTAAACTATGTTTTACAGGCTTTTACTTCTGAGAGATCATAATCCTCAGGAGATGATGTCAGCCTCTAGATTTAGTTCTCATCCAATTAAGCGGGAACACCTTGTTCAAAGGGGTGGGGCCTGTGGAGACAGGTGAGGACATAAGGAGGGAATCTTAGGTCTAATTTCACAATATCCCCTGTCAGTCAGTATCCTTGCTTTAATACCTTATCTAATGGCTAAGCTCCACCTTTATAATTGTTCAAGTTAATTAGAGGTAGAAAGTGTAAATGGTGTTTTTCACACCTTTTAAACTTTCACAGTCATATGAGTTTTTAAGGCAAGCAGGAAAAATAATCTTCCACCTGAGTTCAATTTTTGGTGACATCACCTTTCAGGTCACCTGCCAACCTGCAGCTGATGTGTGTAGTGTACACAAACACACAGATTCCTGTTCTCTTACACAAAGAACTTCTCACCTTATTGACATTCAGGCAGACCTTGTGCTTGTGTTTTGTGACATTTGCTGGTTTTGTATTGCTTTATGCTTATCTTACCATGGACTGGGTTCTAGTAAAATATTACACAGGCTACTATGTTGTGTGGTACTGACTGGTGTTTGGATTACAGTTTGGATAAAAGTACAGGTTCAGAAGGATTTGGTTTCTATTTAAAGATACAGATTTAATTAATCTATTTAAAACAAATAAAGATATAAAGTGAGGGGGGTTAAATGTAGTGCTTTCTTGTTTAAAGTTATTTAGTTGTTTAATGCCTGATGCTGATAAATAGGTTGTCCTGTATCACTCATTAGAATGGTGTATTATGGAATGTACACAATATATATCATAATACTGTACATCAGTCACCACTATTATAAACTCAAGGTTTTGGACCTTGCAATTTCTTCTGTTCTTCTTCTGTTTAAATAAAAAATGAAAGAATACCAAAACAAATACGTAGCAAAAAATTACCAGCTATGGCCCTTAAGCCAGCACAACCATGGCAGCTCATTTCATACACATCCAAACAGTCCACTTTATCATTCTCATCTTCTGTCATCCTTTCTTTTATTGCTTCTGCATCGTTCTGTTTGGTCACTGCCCTCATTTCTCGTCCACTCCCCTTTATCTGTTTTCTCCAGTAGTGCTTCAGTATTGCAGTGAGTCATTCTGCAGCGGCTCTGGCTGATGGTCATGTGATTAAAAACTGCCTGACAACATTGAGACAGCCAGACTCCCGTGCAGCCACACACAGCCTTGTGCTTATGCAGCAATGCAGAGACACACACAAAAGTGCATCACGTAATGCATGCGGTTCTTTTCACATCTTTTCACATGTGCTGTAGTTTTACATTATAAGAAATGCAAAGCATGACAAAGCGCTTTTTGCTTTTGACAGCCGCAAGCTCCTTATCACTGTTAACTGAAACATATTTAAAGAGATAATGCATTTTGAAAAACCAATGCATTTGTGGCATAACCAGTTAGCATAATCACATTCAGTGCACTGAACTAAATAATATTAGGTTGATATATTAAGTGAGGGTGAATATTGGGCCAATATTTGGCTTTGGTGGTGATCATATTTAGGAAATGAATTAGTAAATGTTAGCTCCCTCTTCTGTTGGTTCTAAATTCTGTTACCATCCTTGTTTATGGACATGAATTGTTATATTTTGAGGTAACATCAGAAGTAACATTTGTGTGAAAATGTTAACAAACACTATTAACCATTAATTTTTTTTGATTGAGCACTAGTAAACACATGTTAAGTTATTAAATGTCATAAAATACAGATTCTGGTTCTGGAAGTTGATTGGTCAGTACAGATTCTAGATAAACACAAAATGTTAACAACTATGAAGCAAAACATTGCTTAATGCAGTCGGTTTTTCCAGCTGCCATGATGCATATCTATGACATCATATTGCTGTGATGCATGTATTTGACAGTCTACTGATAATGTGCTTTTGCCCATTTGTGCATGTCAGGTGGACCTGGGCCGCAGACAGGAGGTGGTGGTGTACGACCAGAGCACAAAGGATGTTGGTCAGCTCTCCAAAGACAGTTTTGTCCACATTCTCCTGAACAAACTGGACGGCACATTCCACAGGGTGTCTCTGCTCACAGGTACAGAGCATCAGTATTTCAGAGCTTTAAAAACACATCACAGACAATATTCTGTGGCGCAGCAGAGGTCTAGGTTTAATCCACCGGAGAGAAGCTGGAACTTGACTGTTCTTGCTCATACCAGCAGGTGGCGATTTTTACATCACTGGTTCCGAAACACTTACGCTAACTTTCTTATACACACATTTGTACACACTTCTATCTATTTATATTGCTTTTAAATTCCTCTTAGGTTCTGTCCTGTCTTTGTTGGTTCCTGTACAAGCAAACACAACATGTGAAGTATTTGTTATAAAATTTGTTGTGTCATCATCATTTCCAAGGAAAAATGTTGTAATGTAATGCAACCGTATCCTAAGTTGATATACACTAGTCTGGCAGGACTCTCCTGCTATCATGCAAAAATCTGCTATCATGCAAAAATCTCCTGCTATCATGCACAAATCTCCTGTTATCATGCACAAATGAGATGCTAAATGTTCTGTCTTTGGCATTAAGGCTGAAATTTTTGTGAAGAAAAAATGCTGTTTAGAGTGATAATATCCCAAAGATATTCGATCACAGCACTTTTCTTCTTCACACGTTCCTTATGCTAATCATCGCTTTTGTCTAAAAGGAACTGTCATAGCAAAGTGTGTCTTAAAGTTGAACACATTTAAACCCTCACAGCAGGCAGTTTTCTATGATTAGCTTATTTTTTCCCCTTTTGCGTGTTATTAAGCTGCTTGAGCCGGATGTGTCAGCGTTGAAAAGCCTGGAGAAGCTTCTCTAGTCCTCAAATCTTTGAATATGCTGCATTCTCTGACAGAGCGTCTCTCACTTTAAAGCTCAAGTCCTCCTTTGACTCGGTTACAGTGTTTTTGTCAAGCCTCTGAACCCCAAATTAGAAATGTGTCAAACAACATAAAAGTGTAACACGGCTGTCTCTGAAGCTGAAACTCTGCACTTAAAGACTTAAGACCAGGTAAAAAGAACCCATAGACATTAAAGGAGGAACCCAAGCTGTGTTTAGGGACCTGAATATCATATTTGCTGTTTTGACTTGGGTGAGTAAGCAGCTTTAAATAGCTGTGATCTTTGCCATAAATCACCATCATTTCTTGTTAGTCTGTTTTACAGTTGTTCAATAAAAGCAGCAAATAGTCAAATATAATTATGAAACACCTTAAACAATTCTTAAACAATTGTTCTTAACCATTTAGGTGCCTGGTCTGGTTTCAATCATTTAAATGTACTTTTATTTTAACCCTAGCAAATGCTTTTTTTGAATAAATAAGGACAAGAAAACAATTGTCATGATTTTACTAAGACATGGTTTCCCTGTTCCACCAATCAAATGAATTTTTCAAAACAGAATTTCGTTCTGTTTTGCTGTACTGTGACCTCTGGCTGCTGTCCAATAGAAAGCCTTATTTTAGAGGTCCTGCCTGTCCATCACACTAATGCAAACAAGACATGAACTTACATGAAATATATGTCTGCATTTTTTTTGTGCCTCCCACTGTGGAAAATAACAATATTATTTTAACCCTATTATCCTCTGAGTCATCAGTAACTGGGTTAGGACAACTAAAGACCTGCTTTCTAATATTTGTCTGCTTACACACCAGTATTGACGTAATGCAGACTGGGTAATGCACAGAATCTTCTTTTCACATCTTAAGCGATTAGGAAAGACAATCCCAGAATTCATTGTAATGAGCAAATGTTTTCAGTAAAGGTTCTTAGTTCTTTGTTCCTCTTTCATTTACACACAGAATATTGAGTCATTAGCTTACCAACATGCTAACATTAAATTCCACTGGTATTAACTTTATAATCAGATCTGTGGTGTGTGAGTGACCATTAACAGTTGTGTCCCATAAAAATGAAGTTAATGAAGTTAATGAAGCTAATAATGATTCTGCTAAAAAACAGCTGCCTATTTAGACAGTAAGCATGCAAAGCAAAAGTAATACAAGATGCTTTCATAAACCCCAGTGTGTAGTTTTGCAACAGTGCTGTTGGGTTTAATATAAGACAGGATAGGGTGTTATGAACAGGACAGTGATGATTCTGGGTGATAAACTCGAGAAAAACAGGAAGTTGTTTACCACTTCCTGTCTAAGGCAGTTGCTGTCAGGTTTTTTTTTTTACAATAACTGCTATCTGGTTAGATAGATTGCTGTTTATGCATAAACTAAATATAAAATGCCATCCACACAAAGACAAATCTTGTGGGATTTGTTTTAATAGGCATGTTTGTCTGTGTATGTAACGCTTATATCAATATGCTGCCATTCCAGTTCAGATTGTTAACTTAAGTTGATACATTGATAAAAATGTTTTAATTTCATTTTTGTGTTAATAAACTGTATCTTGCCAGTTAACTGACAAGGTTGTCCTTGATGCCTGGCACATTGTCATGTTTCCTTTATGTTTATGTCTGATGATTTCAGGGTCTTGGACTGAAATATTACATTTGATTGTTTGTTGTTGAATTTGATCTTATGTCTTGCTACACAGGCATCTTGTCCACCCTGTCCTTCTCAACGGAATGGCACCCACACACATACACAAACACATAATGCTTCAAATAGCCTGAAGCTGTCACACCTTGCCCACATTGATGTACCCTTGAGTGTGTGTGTGGGTGTCGTGCACAGATGTGCAAGCGCTGTTTTTAATCTCTGTCCAGCTGTTGCCATATGTCTTGTTTTTCTCAGCATAGCAGGACATGAAGTCTACTGGGTCACAGCCTCAGGTGACATGAGCACATGAGCTACTGGCGCCTGTTACACATGTGCTTTGCTCTGATTGGCTGACTTCACACAACTTTGTGAGAAAGATCTGACAAGGTTTTATTAATGCATCTAGATGAAAGAATAAAGATTTTCTAGGTTAGGGACATAAAGCTAATTAAAGCTGCAAGCAGCGATAAGCGGGACCTCGCACCGGTGCCACCGCCACCCAGCGCCACTGCCACCAACGACTGCTAGCACCACCCAGTGCCACAGCCACTTGTTGGCTTTAATAGCTGTGATTTGTGGGCAAACGTATAGGTTACTCGTAGTGTAAAAAAAGCCACTTCCTGTGTAAAACACACCACTTCCTGTTGACTGCAGGTGGCGCTACAACCGTAATTGAGTAATACCCTGTAGATGTGTTTAGGCTATGATTTTTATCAAATGTGTAAAATATGGGGCCAATCAGTCACTTTAGGCCTGAGAAAAAAACGCCTTTTTCTTCATGGAAAAATGCAAAACTTTGGCAGCAAGCCACGGTCATGTTCTTGCACAAAAACTCAAACGCTTCGCAATTTAACATCGCAAAGGCCTTAAGATGAGAATGACACCAACACAAAGTTGATCAGACAAAAATTCTAGTTTGTTAAAGTACGACACGTGGAATTTGTCAAAAATAATAAAAATCCAGATTTAATAAAAAATAAATAATCGCCTGTTGGGATTAGAGGTTCACTCCAAGAGACTTTTTTTAATGAATTAAAGTGTTCTATGAGCCTACCAAATTTGGTACATGTACGTTAACCGTATTGCCCTGGGCAGGTTTAAGTGGCGCTATGGAGCCATTTTGCCCTGCCTAATTTCAAAACCCCTTACAGACGCCGAGTTCCGATGGGGCTGATGCGTGTGCAAAATCTGGTGAGTTTTCGTGCATGATAATACCCTCAAAAGTGTGATCAAAGCCGGAGAGAAGGAAGAAGAATAGTAATAACAATAATAAACAACACAGAAACAATAGGGACTTATGAAGTTGCTCATGAAAGATATGTTTTAGGACAGGCATAGAGGCCAATTTAGGTGTTATCATCTATTTCAGATAAACCTGCCACCAAATAACACACATAAACAACACTATCACACCTTCACACACTTGCATACCTGTTTCTGACCCATGTAGCAACTGTCTCCAGATGCTCTAAAAAGTAAAATATGATTGCATCACATCTGAAAATGAAGATTAAATTTTTCTGCTCACCGTCTATCGTTGGCATAACAAAGGAGAGATGAATTTTACAGAAAATGGTGAGTTACACTCCCATTAAAGTTAAATATATTAGCTTGCCAGAGACGAGAGTAAGTAGAGCTTTGTGTTTCACTGCATTCAGAGTTGAATTCAGCTTTGTCTCCCTCCTCAGCTCCTATTATGCAACTGGGCGTTTCTTACTAAAGTGTTTATGTGTGTTTGCCAGAATGAGGTAATAAACAGGTGGTGATGTATTTGCTGTAAAACAGTATCAATATATTATTTTACTGTAAGCCTGTCCCCAACATTATGTTTTCTTTCAGAGTCTAGACAAGCCACGGTCAGCCAAAGCTCCAGTTTTAACGCCATTTCTACGCCCAGTTGAGGTAAAGGACAGGAGAGCATTCATGATTGAAACCAGCACAGGAAAAGTCTGAGAGTCTTTGGAAAAATGTTTTCTATTATATTTGTTTGACTTTGACTTTTTATATTTGAAACTCTTATAAGCCCTGACTAAATGTCAAGCTCTCTTGACAAAGCTTGTCAAATGTTTGTTGTGCCAAAGACTTTTCACTTTTACTAACATTTACTGGATATTATTTGGGAGGAAAATAACAGGGAAACAGGTTCAGCGCACTGCTCAGGTTCAACGAGAACCAGTCATTTCTGTATGAGCTCAATTTGCTTCTACGTTGACATCAATTAAATAACTGGAGGTCGGCAAATCTTTGTATTGGTGGTTGCTAGTGGACATGTTTGCAGTATACAACTAAAAGAATGTGGCTGTAATGACTGTCCACTATCTGCACTTGCATGCATGGTTTTAGAATATATAAAACATCATGTACTTGTAATGTTGTAATAACAAAAGACCCCCTGTGGTGAAAATGAAGTGTTTGTATGCCTGTGTGCTGGTTTATGCTTGCTTTAAGACACACCCTGTGCAAATTGATATGATATGTTCTGTCATGTATACTGTATATATATTATAAAATAATCTTAAATCAGCATAGAAAATAAACATCTAAAAGTTAATCTTGCAGCAGCCCGACTTCCTGTCTCTATATACAGTAACCCTTGTCAATTATCGTTCCAGGGCAGCACGGTGATCAATGTTTTTGTTGAAAAAAAGACACTGATGTCATTAGGATGAAGTAAGCTCCCAAGGGCCGGTCTCGGTGCTCTGTTATTTTCAGCACACACACAACTCCTTCTTTCGTTGTAAGTCTTTCTGATTAGAGCATGCCTCTATTTATAGTTAAGGCTCCTGTGGTCATCACATCTGGCGCCAGTCGCCTACTTCAACACACACTCGCGGAGACACAAACACACTCCGCTAATTCGCAAAGGTCGAAAAGATGACCTTTCAGTCTCCACCCTAAACCCTCCACATACACTTACGCCACTTTGTGGTATAGAGAAATAACTGGGATTTGCCCTACATATGGCTCACTGTAAACTTGGCGTTAGTTTCTCTGTGCTCTCACAGACCTCAAATTATATGTGTTATGTCAATTCTGAGAAACAAGCTGAAGAAATGTCAGTGGAGGGGCCAGTGCCAAATACTTTCGGCATGACACGGACTACTTCTCTTCTCTGCTACCGTCTCATTTTTCCATCCTCATCTGAACACCCACTTTTCTTCTATCTGCCTTCTATATTTCCTTTTTCTCCTCATTTTTCCTCTTATACTTCATCCATGTTCTCTTCTCTACTTTTGCTCCACTTTTTCTTTTCTTTATCCTGTTTTCTGCACTTTGTGGCCAATTCCTGCCATCTGCTTTACAGAACCTGATGGGCTAATTTAATTGTTCTCTCTGAAGTTCACTTATAATGTATAAATGCAAGGTTTTCTTGCCACAATACAGCCAATTTAGTTTGTGACCATTTTTCACCACCTTTCTTTTAAGAGAGGACCCTTAGAGTTTAAAATTAAGCTTTAGGAATTCTTCTTGTAATTGTACAAAGTTGAAATATTGCGTTGGTTGTGGATGAAACCTCATATTTATGTGTTTGAGTGTTTCTAGTATGTAAACAGTGATGTAATGTAATCTTAAAATCAGGCCTACAGTTAGTGTCTGCAAATCAACTTTATCATATTTATAATTCATTTCACCTTAATTTTCACCAGTTTTTACTTTCTTTTGTTGCAAGTTTTGGTGTCTCTTCAGGAATGTAGTGAATTCCAGGAAAAGCAGAACACAGTAGCGAACACACTCACACAAACGAATGACGCAATTCTGCACTCATTTCCTGGTTGAGGCCAAAGATTCTACCATTCCGTCCTTGGCTAAATTTGGATTTCCAGCAGAGCCTTAGACCTCTGTGTAAAGACTGTTGACTTTGTCATAACTTAGTCTTACTGGTAGAATTAGATACTGCTTCTCATTTATCTCTTGGTCTCTCTAAGGTTCTCGACATTTTTCTCTCCATCTTTCCCTTTCCTTCCCACCCTTTGTGAGGCACATCCTCCAAGTTGTGTAACCCTCTCAGGAGACTTCTTTGCTGGTTTACATATGGCCTGTTGACATCATGGTTGTGCAGGGGGGTCCAGATTGCTTTCTTTCTCTTTTGTTAGAGGGGAAATGTGGGGAACAAAGGCATCCGTTCATATTAAAGAACTGGTTCACTTAAAAGTAAAACTTAGCCCATAAATTACCCTCCTGCAAGCCATCTTAGGTGATTGTTTTCTTCTTTAGGTTTAACAGATTCTAAATTAATTTAAACAACATTCAGGCTTTTCTCAGAATTAATGGCAGTAAATTGTGTCCAAGATTTTGCAGTTCCAAAAACATTGCATTCATCATTAAAGTAGTCCCTGCAACTCCAGTTTGTTAATAAATGTCTTCTGAAGCGAAACCCTATGTGTCTGAAAACATTATAATTTTGAGCATATTTAGTGAAACTTAGATACTTCAGATTTGAGTAAACATTCATACAGATAGTGAAACTGTGTTAGCTAAGCTATACTTTATTTGAATTGTCTGATAGTTGAATTTATGAATTCTGTAATTGTGATTGGTTGTCAAATGAGCTAGTTAAAGTTTAGTGTGAGGAATACAGGTTAAGAATACAGACTTTCAGTTAACTGTGTGGTGCTTTTGCATGTCACCCATCATATGTGTGCAAACTCCTAGGTCTGGAAATGTTGTGGCTTGTGGTTTAGGGTTGAGCTGTGAGTCTGTAGGTATGTGCAGTTCAAATTATGTGTTTGTTGAGGCACGTGTGTTTGGATAAAGCATGTCAATGGATTGGCAACAAAAGATGATTTAATGATATTAAAAGTAGAGCTGTTTGTTCTCATACAGGAGTAAGAACAAATGCCATAATTTGATGGTCTCTGTAAATCAGCCATGTATTTGACCTTTAAAGACATTTAAATGTACAACAGACTCATGTAGCTCCTTCATTAGGGTTTGGTTGCAGTCAAATGATACACTGGTAATTGTGTAGCATGTAACATCTGTGCACATGTTTTCTCTCCATGACTACACTATGGTTTTGTATATATAAGATATTTAGAGACTTAATCATAAGTAAGATATGTTCATTTACAACAGACTATGAGAGTGGAATCAAACTACAGTTCATTTTCATGCTGTGGTTTTAACAGTTTTATCACAGACTGGGGGATTTAGACACACTTAGAGACACACATGTGAGTGTCGAGTGAATGCTCTCAGCTCTCAACTGGAGGCTACCTCACACCTCAGGCATGACAGCTGGGGCCCCGTAAGCATTACATCATGGACTGATGTATGCATGGATCGCATGTCGGTAGTGTTCTGACAACAAGGGCTATCAGCCCTGACCCCTCCTACTCACACACACACACACCAATTTCTAAGTCTGTTTCTGCCTGTTCGAACAGTAGGGCATATGCTAGCAATTGCGTTCAAAACCCAGGGTATGCATGTAGATAATGTATCGCTTAAATGCAATGTTTCAAAAAAGAGCTTTAGTAAAAACATCTACCAAATCTATACATATAAATGAAAGTGTTTCATTTCCTGGAAATTTGATTATAGAAAAAAAACCTGAATGTTATTTAAGTAATTTTGGTTAAAATCCTGTGTCAATGAACTTCAGTCTCAATGTGTTGTGACAACATTTCATATGGCTCACGTGCATGTTGCAGTTGTAGCTGAACTGTATGGATGACGCGATTCTCCTGCCCACCTGTCAGATGATCCTGCGGCAGTGTGTTGTAGTCTGACAAAGCATCCTATTGCAATTTTGCATGCACTAGCAAAACCACCCTAACACACACATGCTAAGAATTGCAAACCTACAGGGCACAAAGCTTGTTGAAGTGACATGCTGGGAAAATATGATGACCCATACTACATATACAATTTGTCCTCTGCATTTAGCCCATCTATTTGGTGCAGACACACTGGAATAGCGAGTTGTGAACACACATCGCAACTAGTCAACACCCCCCCCAAAACAACGGACAGTAATTTTTGCCTTGCTTGAGGGCAACTCAGTTGTTTCCTACCTACAAGTCCTACCTTCTAACTAGTAGGCCACAACCTCCTAGTTTCTGTTTTTGTTAAATCACACTGGTCCTGCTACAAAAATGAAATTAGCTATTTTTGTGTCAAAAAAGAATGAAACGTAATGTTTTGTAGCCAAACTTACTTCTTGTAATGTCTTCACTAATACAAGCAAATGCATAGATTGATATAGTTTTAAGTTATATGTATATGTTTTATGGCAGCTGGATGCAAAAATAAATAAAAAATACTACACACATGCTTATTATTGGATTGTAGTTGCAGGTTACAGCTGAACAAGCCGATAACAAGGAAACAAAAGGACAAACTGCATTGTATGGAGTGCCGACACGTACATAAAGTGTGTACTTGCAGTCTGGTTTCTGTCTAAAACAGTAGAGAAGGTGTTTTTTCATTTTCAGAAAAACATCATGTGGGCCCCTAAGGTGGCTGCATATTTGCTCTGTGAGTAAGGAATGTGGTTGCATGCCTTACTCATGAGCCTGAATTCAACTCAGACACCGAAAGAGAGAGACTAGGGGAAGCAGAGAGAGAGAGAGGGCAGTCTATGCTTCTATGCTCATGGCAAATGAGCTCATTCACTCTAAGGCCACAGCGAGAGAGAGAGAGAGAGAGAGAGAGAGAGAGAGAGAGAGAGGCGGGGGAAGACTTGAACGAAGGCTGTACAACAATAGCGAGCTCCACTTTCAGTTGTTGCCACACAGAATGAGATGGTGAAGGAACCTGTGGTGCTCCTGAGGAAAGACCACACATTTTTTTTCTTCTCCATTCATTTCTGATACACTTTTCCCTCAGCGTCTTTCTCTTTGTGGAGAGCCACAGCTGTTACTTTCCTGTGGAGTTTTTTTGCTTACCTTTTCGTTACCAAGCATCTTGTGGATGTGTAGATCTTGGTCTGCGGTTTAAAGTGCAGTCTGAGGAAGCGCGGATGCCCATCGACGTGGTCTTTTCCCCTCTGGAAAACTGCTTCTGGCCAGGGATCCAGCAAACAGACATGAGGCTCAAAATCAGAGTCCGCAAGATGAGGAAGGAACGCAAGCTTAGAGGTGTGTAGCGTCCGTTGTTACCTGGACTGATAGGTGCTTTCCCAACTGTACCCTTTAAACACATGTCGGTACAGGAGTCTTTAACAAATGTGACTCTTTATCTTTTAATTCTTCAATGCGAATGAAAGGTGCATGTTAAATTTCATAGCCTTGTTTAATGGTGAGTTTACGTTAAAGAATTAATGGTTAATCTAGTGCAGCAGCATGGGAGCAGTTTATTTGATGAAAATTGTACGGCACTCAACAGCTTTGTGTTCGTGGTTCACAGCCCGTGCAATCTTGTTCAGATATGCCCTGTATGTTGACATCACAGGATTTGTGTTTCTACTCACGTCACCAAGTAGAAGTTAAACAGTTGGACTTTGTCAAGGCATTTACTTTTATTGCCATTTTCTTTGAGAATGTAATGCAATAATTGTATCGGCGCCAACAGTTAATGATTCAATGATACGGGGTCCTGGGGTTTAACACTTCTAATCTGTCAAGCATGACACAAAGCGCCCGGAGCGATGAGGTAGCCACCAACCCCCTGCTGTTTTTTGTGTTTCTCATTGTGCGGCGTGCATGTGTGCAATGATGTCATGGGGTCCGTATTGAGATGCTAATAAGTGTGTGCGTGCAGGACAGATGGGGGCTGCTCCTTAATGCCGTCATGTCTTCTGCATCTGGACTGAGAGCTTGTGTGCGTGTGTTAATGTGCATTAGATTCATTCAGAGGCCCATCAATGCAGAGGCCTGTGCGAGCGAGGCTATAGAGCTCAGCTGAAAGGATGCAAAACTTGAGGGCTTTCAAAGATGGAGGTCAGGGCCACAGGACAATGAACTGATATCAAAGGCTGAAGTTAATGAACTCTGTTTCTTCATTATAAATCACAAATTATAGCACGGTGTGGGAACAAAGTGTCATAGCAGCTGTAGTATTTAGCTGGGTATCATGATTTTTTTCCTTACATTTTATATGTATAATTATAGCCAACCCACAGTTGCAGAAATATGCGTGCATAATATTTTGATTTCTTCATGAGGAAAAGTTTATTTAGCTGTTTTAAAGGACTGTGGCACATCAGAGAAAATAGCTGGATAGCAAATAGAGGTTATGTAAGCTCTCGAGAGGGTGGGAGAAAAACGTAGAGCGTGTGAGTGGCACATTGCCTTCTGGTGCAGCATCAGACTGACCCTGGCACACTTCTCTTGCTGAAAACTTGAGAACTTTTCGAGAAACGTCACCGCTGCCCTCTTACGCAACTGGAAAGAGAAAAAAGTGAATGTTTCCTACCCCAAATGAAAGTAAGTGTTAGCATGTGTCTGAATTTATCACAAAGGGTGACTGCAGAGAAAACAGATGTATGGTCTACATTGGGAGATTTTACACATTACATTTTTAGTCCTTGAGAACGTGCAGTTCTTGAAAATTAATTTTAAAACTTTAATAATTTGACAGCACATGGTGTAATTCATCCAGCAGATCTCAGGGCTGTGACATCAGTTAGGCGTGACAGTAAGATAGGCGTCAGTAAACTCAAATGTAGTGAGATTAGCAAGATAGAGACGGAAACCACAAGTTTCGTTGTAATCCTAAATGTCACCATCACCGCCCAGTTAGAAATGATAGCTAATGACCTCACTTAAATATTTCCCCCTCTTGGCTTTTCAACAAGGTAAGGCTGTACTCAAATTCTGTTTGTACTTCTGTGGTACCTAAACATATTTTTTAAGGAAACCCTATAAGCACTCGCACAGCCCCACAGATCTTCAAGGCATAAAAGCAGGACAATATTTCAGATCCTTGCTGAGATGAAAAGGGCCATCAAAGATCACAGCCAAAGAAGTTCCCTTCCACTTGCCTTTTGAGCTGCGGTCTTGCTCTCATGGATCTTTCCCTTGAAGGCCCTTGATCAGCGGGTTCAAGGAAGAGGGATGGGAGGTCAGGTCATTTGATGTTGGTATCAGTGTGTTTCATTGTATTTGTGTGTTTGGCTGGGGGGAGGTGTGCATGTGAACTATCATGGGGGTTGTGGAACATTTGGTAGGCAGTCATTCATCTAAGGCTGGTTTCGAGAGCGTATGGAGGAGGCACCAGGGGACCGTTGGTTCTGCTTGAGTGACATGCAAATCCCCACTCTGTCTTCTGTGCAAAGAGATGATGTCATTATTTTGGCCGTTGCCATTAATAGCAGGAAACAGAAAGGTTGTCGCTCAAACACTTGAAGGGCCAAAGACTCCAAAACAATAGTGGCTTAGATAGTGATTCATGCATAGATAAGAGGGACAGGTGTTCATGTGTGTCTGTTAATGCTTTAAGAGTCACAGTTAGTATAAATTAAAATCCCCTGTATGATGTCATGCCATAATGCTCAATGAAGCTTATGTGTCTCTTTGTTATAAACCTTCTTAGCATCTCTCTCTTTGTTTGCCATGACTCATTTTGACTTCTCAGTGTTCTGTTTAACATTGTTTGGACTATTGGACTTTTCCTGGCTAGGACAAAATGATGTCATGGATACCTGCTGTATCCAGCGTTACCCAGTTCTGTAATTACATTCTATCTTTTCATCTTGGTCTCCCACCATCCGCTGCAAGTTAAGTTGTGGTTCAACTGCCTACAGATGCACTATTGTGCATTTGTATGAATGCATTTGTGGATTTGTACCTTGTATTTGTGTTTTGTTGTCAGACACCCGACACCCTTGAGCTATGAATTGGGGGCTTGGTCTGTGCTTGATTTGCACCTGTGACCACCCTCATTCTCCAAGCCTGATGCAATTGTTCAGTTGAGGATATTAGGTAATTCAGGAAAAAGGAGGTCCAGCACACAAATACCAAAACTGGATACACCCGCCTCTTAAAGGAACAGCGTTCTTTTTTTTTTTGTCTGTTAAAATATGCTCTGACCTAGATTGATGTGACATTCATAGCATCTGAGTCATTTGTGGTTTGCTTGGCTTTTGATAAATGATGTGTGACATCACCAACTTGTCACAGTTTGTCACAGTCACAGTTTCTTCAATTATTTTTTTACCTAAAAATTTAAACAGAATCCCCAGCATAACTTTGTTACAACAATGTCAGTGTTGCCAGTTGCAAAAAAACAAGCATTGCTGTTACTTGTGTCAGTCCTCTATTGTAAACGTAAGTGATTGTGTTTCTAACATGTTCTGTATGTTTGGTCTTCTTCAGGTGGTTTTGCAGCATTTTCATCCTGTTTCCCAGGCCTGTGTGAAGGGAAGCCAGTGGCCAGTCTGCCTATGAGCTTGTCTCAGCCATGCCTGCCTGTGGCAAATGTGGGTCCCACACGAATTCTGCCCCATCTTTACCTGGGCTCACAAAAAGATGTGCTTAATAAGGTAAGAGTGCAAGTAAAAACCTGGATGTTAAAATAATCTCTAACAGTTGACTTGGAAAATCCTTGAGGGTGGACCTAGTTTTTATGAAATTATCCAGAACAGAAGCACTTTATTTCATATTGTCCTTTCAGCACTTTATTTCCTATTGTCTTATTTCACAAGTCTTTTCCAAGCAAGTCATAACTTGGTTTTTTGTACTCCCAGGATCTAATGGCTCAAAATGGCATCACATATGTGTTAAATGCAAGCAACACCTGCCCAAAGCCTGAGTTCATCTCTGAGAGCCATTTCATGCGCATTCCCGTCAATGACAACTACTGTGAAAAACTCCTGCCATGGCTAGACAAAACCAATGAGTTTATTGGTAAGCACCTGTTTTAATAGATTAGGGTTCAGTTTGTGAAAATGAGATTAAACGAGTAAATAAAGTCCTCAAAGCATAAATATTTTTTTCTGGGGAGGTATTTCATTGTTTTGCTTGTTTTGTGTTCACTCACATGTTTCCCATCTCCCTTTCAGATAAAGCCAAGGTTTCCAACTGTAGAGTCATTGTCCATTGTTTAGCTGGCATCTCCAGGTCTGCTACTATCGCCATTGCTTATATCATGAAGACAATGGGCTTGTCATCAGATGACGCGTACAGGTAAAACTCACTCAGACACTCTGCAGCTTAAATTGCACACTTTTAGAAACAATTTTTTCTTAGCTGTAATTTTAGATCTGTTTCCTGCAACATGTAAAATGGATCAGATAAATGTGTAAACAATACGCGTACTGGCCTTTATAAACAGTTTTTCAAGGCCTTCACAAGCTCACATTATGTGTCTTTTGTTACAGATGTCTTCTTTTCATGTTTGTGTATTTGTCCGTAATCATTTTATCTGTTCTTGTATTTCCAGGTTTGTGAAAGACCGCAGACCTTCAATATCACCCAACTTCAACTTCTTAGGACAGCTACTGGAGTTTGAGAAAGAACTGAGGTTGCTGAAAGCTCTGTCCTCAGGTCAGGAGAAGTCAGAGCAGCAGAAAGAATTGTCAGGGTCTAGAGGAGAATCTTCCAGTGGTCCTGAGAAGGGCCGTTTGGAGGCTGAGAAGGACAGCACAGAATTGGAAGCCAAGGTACCCTCTCCCACCTCCCTCCAGCAGGGTTTTAATGGCCTAAACCTGTCAGCAGAGCGTATCCTGGACACCAATCGCCTCAAGCGCTCATTCTCACTCGACATAAAATCTGTCTATGAGCCTAACAACTGTCCTCGCCTTGCACCTGTGCACACTGAAGATGTCCCCAAACTCTGCAAGCTGGATAGCCCAGAGGCCGGAGAGCCCAATGGTGTTTACCAGTATTCACCTGTTTCTATCAGTCCTGGTTTAGCTGAATCCCCGGGCCTCTTTCCTGAGAGCAGCTCCCGACCTCGTTCACGGAGGAAAAGCAAGCACAATGGTAGCAGTGCTGGAAGTTCTCCTGTGCACTCGCACAGCCTAAATTTTGGACGCTCACTTCCTGCACACAAGAGTCCCAGTCTTGATGACAATCTGAAGCCCTCCCTGCTGCTTAGCCTTCCCACTGTGGGAACTGGGCCCATGTGGACTAAGCACAGAGACACGGTACAGGCCACCACCCCTGTCACACCAACAGGTGAAGCCCCTTGGTTCTACAGCTCAGAGTCAATGAGCAATAGTGGAGGTGGAGGAGGGATGGTACACTTTCCAGCACTGGGGTGTAGCAGTCTCCCAGGACCATGTGAAGCTGTGCATCTGCGGGAGAAGGCAGGAGAGTCACGGGACTCAAGGAGTAGTTGGCATGAGGATGCCCACACCTCTAGTGCTGCCGACAAACAGTTCAAGCGTCGCAGCTGTCAGATGGAGTTTGAAGATGGGATATCAGAGACACGTTCTAGGGAAGAGCTGGGGAAGATCAGCAAGCAGTCCAGCTTTTCTGGAAGCATGGAAATAATCGAAGTATCCTGACATCACCCTGTGGGGACTTTTACACACAGACAGACAGGCACCACCTCTAAGCAAGGATGACTAAGAGTGAAAAAGTGTCAAAGACCTGAACAGGCTGCTGTGTAAAATATTCATTAGTTCATAGGCTTATCTGACTGGTTCTCAGAAATTTCAAAAAGGAACATTTTGAGGTCTTTTTAAGCCGGTGGAACCGGGTAACTTTGCTTTTGTCTGTCTAATGTTTTTAAGCCATAGCCATCCCAAGATGACAAAGAATTAAGACTTCAGTTGCTGAATCAACTTGTTCTCCTTGCTCTAGAAACAGCCCCCCATTCCTCATCAATTAAAGCTTTATCAGCCTTTTGGTGTGTTGAGAATCAAGCATGGCTGTTATGCTCACACTTGTTTCTTTTGTTATGCTACCCTGGACTCAGTGAAGTTACACCACCACAGCACAAGGAGTCAGCACAGACTGAGCCTTGGTGGTACATGCTTTAACCGGCTGAAAGAAGGCCTCTTTGTGCAGCGTATTTGTACACCCTGCTCCTGTATCCCAGCATTTATGGAATTCTGAAGGAGGAACCAGGCATGTCATGAAGGAAACGTATTGTGGGCGTTTTCCCATAATGCTCTCTGTCACTCTTTTGTTACCCAGATTTCAGGGTCTTGTCCTTTCCCTCCTGTGGTGATGCTTGAACTGTTGTGCAGCCCACATTCCTCTCACTGAGCATGCTATGAGGCTGCTGTTTCCCTACAAATAGTATATAAACTATAGACAGTGATTTCAATAAACCTAAAAGGTTTTTTTTGTCATTTTCTTAGTTACATTTCTGAGTTTTAATTTATTCTACTGGTTCATTCTGGTAATGAGAAATAATATAAAGATTGTGGACTTTATTTTTCGTCTTTTTTCAGTATTGATCTCTTATTTTCAGTGACATTTACAATTACATCACCGGAACGATACGCAATTACAAGCAATATGTGTTTTTATTTTTGTTCTCTTTTTTCTTTATAAGGGAGTGTGGTTATTACATGAATTATCTGACGTTTAAATGCACTTTCTGTTGCTTTAAGAGGGAAGTTTTGGTCGATGATTAAAAAGGGTACCACAATGCTTTACAAAAAATGTGTGTATCCATTGATGTCCTGCAGTGTGTGTCACAGACTAAAACATTTGGTATAGCTTTTGTTTGTCTGCTGGCTTGAATTATTAAAAGACTTTGATCCAGCATGAATAATCTAAAAAAAATTATTCCCCAGCATTGAAAAATGAATAGCCACTTGACTTATTTTGAATTTCAAGAAACGATTTTTGTATTAACAAGCACAGATGACAAAATGAAGGGAAAATATAACAGAGACTCTGAGGGGTTTGTCTATGTTCCCCATTTGTTCTGCATATTTATGATTTTATTTATTGATTGATTGGGTCTGATTTGTGGAGAATGTGCAGATGGATGTTGTGAGTGGACGAAAGATAAACCCTTTGTAGATGCTCATGTAGAAAAGTATCTTGTAGAAGTGAAAACTTCCTAAATCTTTCATCGGCAACTGTCCAGCCAACTGAGAAAATACACCTAACTGCATATACCTGGATGCATTTTAAACCTGGCCAATGATGAGACAGATTAGAATCTGTTGATTAACTAGTTTCAATTGGTGTTTAAACTTAAAACAAATGTCAGTCAATATAAACAGAAGAACAGGCACTACAATGACAATGCATTCTTCATCTCAGGATTAATTAGTTAATTCTCTAAATTAGTTATTGTCCTTCCTCTAAAGTTCTATCTAAAGTTCATCTCTCTGTCATTCACTTGCTTTTTCCCGTCAAACTCTATGTTTCTCTTACATTCTCTGAAGTCCTCCAAAGTTTAAATTATAACAGAAAAGATGTGTGTGTGCAAATGTGAATGTGATTGCCCTCTCACTGGGAGGTAGTTCAGCGATTTATTTATGTCTGTATTTTCAGTTAGCTTTTTCTGTATGGCAAACCTTTTATCTTGTATTTGTGCTGCTGTAAGTTCCTTTTTTCTGTGTGTGAGACATTATCTTTCCTTTTCTTTTCCTGTATTATATTTTTAAAGACATTGTTATTATTTAAAATGTAATAAAAAGATGCAGGCTGTCCTTTTTTGCTGAAATTGTTGAATAATTGGCAATTTATTACTATTATGTGACTAGCATTTTATCCAAAAACCAATTGATATAGGGATTGTTTTAAAAAGAAAAAATCTTGATACCTTAGGCTGCTTGACGCAAAATACCTCAGGTTGTTTTGAAAGGCTTGTTCCTCCCCATGTACCTATTTTGTGACGATGAAACAAAATACAAACATTACAAAATATAAAAAAGCGTCCAGAGATTTTTTTTTTACATGTGCTATTTTGCTAAATTGTTTACGTTCCCAACAGTTTATCACGATTTTTAAAGCATTTTGTAAATGATTTAACATTATATAATAACATTCTATTAAGGTCAGGGTAGATGAGTGTATACTTTAGGAAAAGTTGAAAAAGTTTCTAGGCAAAACAAATTAAAACACTTTTTTGTATATATATATATATATATTTGATTATACTATATATGACTTTGGATAGAAGCAACTGCCTTTTATTAGGATCAGAGGCGAAATATAAATGTGTAAATAAAATAAAAGCAAATAATGTGCAACATTAATTATAATAACAATAATAATAATATTGTGGTAATATTAATAAAAAGAAAGCATTTCATTTTACAGCCTTTTTCCTTTCATTGTAATAATCTGGGACTTTTTTGTGTTGGACGACTTGAGTGTCATGTATTATTTATTAAGATCTGCATACCTGACCTCTGTTAAAATTCTGCATGTACTGCACATGTTTTTGAAGGTCTCTTCTGTAATTCCCCACTATTGTTCTCTTCCATAAAGACTCTGTCCCCACGCCTGTCCCCTGTGAAAGGAGAGAATTGAGGTGGCATAGAAATGGCATGGAGATGGGTGTTGTTCACCCATGACCTGAGTGAACACCCAGCTGCCCAACACACACACACAAAGCTGCATAGGCACAGATAAAACAATCAAATGATAGGAAGAAATGTCTTCCGTATGTTCACAAGCAAAATCTTGTGGGAAAATATGAAAATTCCCATCTTCCCACTCGAGAATACCATTGAGAATTTTTTCATTCCTTTTCTTTTTGTTATTGAATGTCATTGGTGTGAATGACTGAGAGTGTGGGTAACTCTAGAACGTGGTCTATGTGATATATATTAATAGCATAAGTCGATAGCACTAATGCAGAATCCGGGCGATATACATGCATCTCCTGCGTGACGTAAGGAGATGAGTTTGTTGAGCGAGTCAAGCGAGGCAGTGTTTGGACTGTGTGTTCTGAGGAGATAATGATTACGGAAGGCCAGCTGACAATGACCGCATGATGATATGCAATGGACACAAAAGAGCCCTTGTGTGTTCCTCCCTCACACCACCTTCAAAGCTCAACCATCCACCATTAACAAAACTGCTGTGGCTAACAGATATGACCCTTGTTGCTTCTTAGTAAATTGAAAAATAATCCCCACTGTGCTGATGTTAAACAGTGGCAATTAATAAACATGACATTTAATTAGCAAATATTACAGAATAGTTGTTGATAGTTGATAGATAGTTGATAGTTGTTGCATATATATTGATATGTAAACAAACTATAATGTTTCTTGACTTTCTAACTTAGTGATTGTAAGCCATTTGAGAGTATTAGTGTCGGCCTAAAACTGCTTGATTGGATGAATACATTTATTGCTCATTTATTTTTTACAGGAAAATAATGAATTAGGTTAAAATATAATGAATTAGGTTTATTTCTAATGTTTCTCATTAAAACTGAGGGCTTTGTGGAATTGGAAAAGGTGTTATTGTAAGAGATTAAAAACAAGAGTTAAAGGATGAGCTCCAGTGTGGATGATCATTCCCAGATGTAGGCATACTGAGTGCCAGAGCTCTCTCCAATCCCAGAGTTTATATATGGCAACTTATAAAACTGTTACATCATAACTGCATTTCTGCTCAACTCTGTTTGCTGGAATTGGTAGGTAACTTTCCAATGGGATTTCTTGTGTCCTTAAATGACCGTAAATCAAAAGCATGTGTAAATGTTTATTCTCTAACAGTAAAACCACAGACTCACCATAACAAATTTATAAACTTTTGGTGCCACAAAATAATTTTCTGCTTGTATTTAGGCACTTGTGATGTGGGGGTATTGCATTCTTATGCACATTTAATATTAAAAATCATTTTGCACAATATATATATTTTACAAATATATATG
Organism: Yasuhikotakia modesta; assembly: GCA_036877545.1. Taxonomy (NCBI): domain Eukaryota; kingdom Metazoa; phylum Chordata; class Actinopteri; order Cypriniformes; family Botiidae; genus Yasuhikotakia; species Yasuhikotakia modesta. The sequence goes on along the minus strand of JBAJNP010000167.1, from coordinate 10,501 downwards.
CCCACCAAATTAATAGCTCCAAACAGATAAGTAGAAAAACAGACAGTCCCACCCCCAACACAAATTGTTTACAGTTTACACCTTTGATGCCCAGACTGAGAAACTGTTTCTATCCAGAAGCCATTAAAATGACCCTGACATCACCTTCACATCATTCTAAACTACCTCAACACAGACTTCCCACCATATTCGTCATCCTATACATTCATTCCACACTGCAGTCATTGATGCACATATGTGACGTGCGCAGACACTACACAACTGTATTATGTAGCACTACTATATATTAAACTGCTTATATTTTTGTAATTAGCCTCATTTACTATTTACAATGGAAAGGACAGTATAAGAGAATTAATGAAAGGGTAAATTAAAATTTTAACTTTTACCACGGTTCATACACATTTGTGTATGGTGCTGCCATCTGTCGGTAAATTATGACAATGTCGTTACAATAATACTAGTCTTTTTGTTAGGAGGCCAAATTGAGGTCATGTATTATATAACCCACCCCTGGCTGATTTATGATGCATCATCTCTGGTCTTCTGTGATTTCAGTAACATGAATGAAAGGAGACACCATATGTAATTGTCAGGTGGGCCAGCTGTGTGCTTGAGTCACGGGTAGGAATGAGTCCTCAGGCGCTGACCTCATGCCTCAGAGAAAGACAGGAGACGGCGCGTCTGGAATCAGATAAGTGTGCATTGATTTGTACAATGGTTGCACATGGTAAATGGCTAAAGGGAATCAGCCCTGTCTGCTGCAAGGTAATATCTGGCCAATGTGCACAGACACGCAATATCAGCACAGTCAGCAGTTTATTTTAGAAACATACAGTCGTTGCCTCACCAAATTCCATACAAGCTACATGTTTGATTTCTGGTTTATAATCCTCAATATTAAAAATTAAAATTTTCAATACACTTTTTTGCGTTTCTTCGAACTTTTCCAGTCAGGGTTAGCGGGTTAGACCTCAGGGTTAGACCTCTAGTGGTGGATAATGGAACTGCACTGGTGCGTAAACATGATAGACATGACAATAAAGTTAGATCAGTTTAAGGAAATGTATATTTTTTTATTTAATATGTACAATTAAAAACAACGAAACAGTACCGTCAGATATCATACTGAAAACAAGTCAATACTGAAATCCTTCATCCCTTGTGTTCACATTTGCTCACATTCACTTTAACACAGTGTCATCTGCTGGTTGGACATGTAATTTATTTTTATTTCTTAACTTAAATGCAGCGTCTCAAAAACAAAACATATAATAAACCATCTACTGCTAACAACAACGATAATAATAGTAATACTATTGATATTATTGCTGTTGTTAGTAAGCAAGGTTAAAAAAGGAGAGAAATAAAGGCAGTTGAATGTTAAATGTTAAAACAGCTGTCTAGCAGGATATCAATGGTTTATTTCTGGTTGCAGCATAGGTAGACAATAAAAGGCACGGAAGCGACAGTGGCGGGTCGAGTCTGTGTTTCAAATCCTAGTCAGCTAACTACCTAGACTGTTTCGGGGCCTTTAAGGCGCTTTCCGTGCCACGATGTCTGTTGGTATCTACACAGTCATCTCACTCAATTTTGAGACACAGACGGTGATTACTTCCGGATTTCTTAAAATCAAAGAATTACCGGGGCTGAAACATTACTCCCTTTGACACTCAGTATACTTCATGCTTTCATTTAACACACGAGTGCACACATTACAACTTACAACACGATCAGCACGCGTCTGACATTATAGTCAACTGAGTTTTGTCAGCCCCGATATCAGCTGCTCGTTTTTATTTTAGGAACATTTTTTAAAGTTAATACAGGTTTTCATAGTAAAAGATATGCATTGATACACTGTAGCATACATGCTGCGATGAATTCAGAGACATAACTTTATAGACACCAAGTCAAGCCCTGGATATAGTTTGAGGCAGCCGGTGAAAAGTCACATCAGCATGGATTGGTTAATAGGGTGAGTTTAATATTTATTTTGTGCGCGTTATATCTGTCCGGATTTATTGGCAATAAAAAGTAAAAACAGTTGTAAAATAAGCGGACACGTTGAACGTAAGGACTTGTTAAACAGTTCATTGTTGTGAGTGGTTTACTTCTGACTCCATGCGTTTCTTTGACAGAGGTTGTGCTAGTAAACACATCTCTTTTAAAGAGAGAAAACAACCTGTTAAGGAAAAGATGTTGCAAAAATGTTATGAAGGTGTTTGGATTTGGTTACGTTGGTACCAGTCAATGTGGTACGGAACTGATCCCAGATCAACCTGTATCATGTTTCAATTTTATTTAGATTGTCAAAGCTGAAATTTGGAAGATCTGTTGTGTTTGGAAAATGTTTGTAAGTTTGTAAGCAACTTCTGGCATTCTGTGATTTCCCTCATACAGTCAGAATTAGTGTAACATTCACCTGCCCTAGTTTTGGCTCTGTTCAACTGATGTTACTAATATATTTGAAGCATTAATCTTTCCTTTATTGTGAGCCTATATTGAATTTTTCACCAGACATAATTGTGTTGAGCTGAGGGGAAATTAAACATAATGCAGACTGCAATATCTAAATATGCTGATCACAGTGACAGGGTATTACGGTGATATGCAGTATGTTTATAGGGTTTACTTAACTATATGTAACTTTACAGTAAAATTTACTGTACATACTGTATACTGTTTAATATAAGCTTTGTATTGTAAGCTATGTGTAAGTAAGCTATGTGAAGTATTCTGACATGACTATTTAAATGTCTATTCACATGACAGCAATTTGAAAGCCCTCCAGTTACTGTACTTTTGATCAATATTTTGAACAATACAAGTTTTAACATTGACCGTCTTCAGTAAAATAAACCACACAGACATCTGAGTGATTATTCTGAGCAGATAAAATATTGTCATATGGCATTTGGTTTAGTTTTGAACCTACATGCTACAAACAAACAAATGCAACAGTTGCTACCGCAAATGCTACAGTAAAAGTATTTACTGAGGTTTTAATGGCTTCTGCATCCAGTTACAGAGTCAGTCATTGTCAGGCATTCTTATGGGTTTATAACATCATTCAGCTGGTTCAATACATCTACAAACACACACCATACATTCACATTCCAATTTCATTACATAAGACCCTCAGTTGCTGTTGCTGTTTGGGCCTATTTTAAGTCTTGGCCACATAAAGCACTATATCAGTCACAGTAAGAAGCCAAACCGATTTTTTAATTGTATGTCTTGCATAAGTGACATTTTTGCTTCTTCCTTGATTCATGCATTATTTAGTCAGTAGTTTGGGATTTGATTGGGTTTAAACATGTTAAGGTTGTGATTATTGGTTAATAATTTGATCACATTAGCAGCAAAAAGAGGGCATTTGAGGGAAGCAGACATTTTGTAAAACAATGTATAAATCAATAACAATAAGGACAGGTGCATTTACTAATACAATCGTAACTTTTCAGTCAGGTTCTGTCAGACAAAGCCTGCTTAAATATGTGTTCAGCAAAGCTTATATGTAGATGATTATTATATATTAAGATATTTTGAGGATATTGGTATTTGAAACACATATGATGAAATATTGAACTTATATTTCAGTGAGATTTCCATTCTGTAGAGAAAAATAGAGATTACAGAAAGGCCGGAGGGAAGGAAATAGTCTTGACTGGGTGGAGGAACTATTGTTTTCAGAGCAGAGCTTTATGGGAACGGTATCAAAATTTACAACAGCAATGATGCCTGTTATGCCAGGTTAACTTTTATAACTGGTTAGTTTTAGTCTGATTCGAAGTCTTATTCACTTCTTTAGAATTAGTTTCATGTAGATCATTTGTAGGCAGTCAGTCACTGGTAAAGTGTTTCAACTGGTATAGGAAAATAAACTGTAATTATTGGAGTCCAAAAAATATGTTTTTGATGAAGGTTTTTATTTGATGTTGGCGAATTCTGGTTGTGTGTTGTTTTTCTGTAAGGTCTTGCCCTGTCCCTGGGATCTGTACATGTTTTATTTGGCTGTGTTCTTGTTTATTTGCTTGCAAATTCTGTTCATAGTGCAGAACAGACAGTTCTGTTTTAAAACAAAAGTCCCTCTATGGCACTTAAATAGATATTTATGTAAGTGTTATAAATTCTAAATTCCTTCAGCTGTAAAAGGGCATTTCCAATAAATTCATCAGCTGTCAGGTTTCTGTTTTTAAGTTTAGTTAAGTGAAAATGTATTATTGTAGTCCTAATTTGATGTCACATGATTTTTTTTTTGTGGACGGACAAGACTATAAAATTTTTGGAATTTCAGTACAATGAAACATAACATAAGGCTAAGACTGCCCTAGCATCTTTGCTAATCCAGGCATTACGATTCTTATGATTGGTTATACTTAAGGGTTTGTTCAGTTTACTAACCCTAAATGTTATTACGTTTAGGGTTGAATTTATTTAAGCTGGTTAGGTCATCATAATTACACCACAGATTGCATTAAGTTAACAGTGTATTTTAACTGGTAGTGCAAACTGACACTCTGTGACAACTGATAACTTTAACCTAAAGTCATTCTTAAGCAATCAGAATATAGAGTTTATAGAGTCTATATATAGAGTCAATACTCTGTAAAACAAACATCACCACACAATGTGTCAATAAAACTTAGTGTCTTAGTGCTTAGTGTCTTGACAAAGCTTGTGTAAGAGTCAAAGAGTCTCTTTAAAGCCTGAACAAGTTTATTAAAACCAAAACAAACCTTGTACCCTGTGAGTTTGTTTTATTGTATTTGGATTCTGGATAACACGTTCCTCTTTGGCCCTATACAGCATGTTATTGCTTTGCCATAATGTCTGCATACTGTACCTCTGGATGCTAATATTAATTCCCATTCATGGTATTAACAGTTAACAGTTTGTTGAACAACATATTGTGCTCCATATGTCTTCTGTTCCTGCTTGAAGTGTGTAACATTTTTTTATTCCAGAATTTGAACGCCTATAAAATAAAAAAAATTGTTAATTTTTTTTGGTTTATAGTATTCTACATATTTATTTATTTTCTTGTCATGTATGAACTGCAGCCCCTGTTGGACACCACAGAAAACTTCTTTGTGTGTCAACATCACTTGACAAATAAAGCTTGTGTAAAATATTAAGATGTTTTGCAGTCTGAGAAACTTCAACAGAAATAAAAAAACATGTAGGTGGGCAATTGTGGCCTACTGGTAAGTGTGTTGGGCTTGGAATTAGTGGGTTGCTGGTTCAATTCCAGCGCTGGCAGGTAGCAACTGAATTGCTACCTGAATTCCCCCAATTGCTCCCTAGGTGCTGCAGGGATAGCTGCCCATTGCTCCGGGTATGTATGTTCACTTCTCACCAGTGATAGGTTAAATGCAGAGAATGGGGTATGAGTTGCCATAGCTGAAAAAAAAAGCATGTCACTTTCACTTTAGTGATAATCCAGTTGATTTATAGGACATTGACAAACAGTTACACCAAATGTCCAGAATAAACAAAGTTCTTTCTTGAGAAAAGGTGGCCAAATTACATCTATATTTCATAATCATTCATGGAGATGGTTGGAAAGTCTCACAAGCCTTTTTTTGGCCTGGTGGTTAGAACATGCAAATATGTATTTCTAAGCAATGTGACTGGCGAAAACAAGAGAAGCCGTTTCTGTGTGGATCCAGTAAACAACCACTTAGCGATGTTCTAAACTCAGCTTTGGACACTGCAGTTGTCCTGACCAACAAATCTATTTTGCTTTGATGCTATGTGCTATTATATACACTAGATGGCAGCGCTGCATTACGGCCAATAATAAGACGTCCTCTTACTGCGTATGAGTAAAGTCTATAGTAAAGGAAACAATTAATAAATGTAGTTATATTTATTATTATTATTCAAGCAACATTACACAAGAAGAATGCAGTTACCTCAGTTTATATAAGGGATAAATCTTCATGTTTTCTTGTTTATTGTCATGTGGTTTTGCAGTTTTTTTAAAGCTATTTACAGGATGTTACTAGTCCAGTTAAGAAAAGCCTTTTTCCCGACTTTTCAGACTGTTTTCTAAGTCTGTAAAAGGGTCATTGGATTGAGTTGCACAGTACACAGACACGAGTGGAATGTTCTAGAGGAGAGACAGGAAGACAACTGCTGTCATGACTCCACCGCTCAGCCTCCCACAGATGTTACCATCTTAAAGTGATATCACCGATATCACATTCTCCAGTTATTCCCTCAGAGCTAAATGCCTTTTATAACTACCATATAATGAAGTGTATGATGATACTCTGCCCCCCCATGTTAGATATAGTTAAATGGAAACATTCATTCTTGAGGTATCTTCAGCAGTGAGGCTTTTTCTTCATACACAATCTTGACATTTATCCAAACCTTAAAGTCATAAGTTTTTGTCTGCAATCAATGACCACATGAGATTTTGCAGTGCAGGGAGACTAACAGGTGATTGTTGTGGTTTTTGTTGCTATTTGTTTTTCAAAGAAAATCTAAATCAAATGGACCTTGTACCCCACGGGCCTTGGACCCCGTTTACACTACCAACATAACTTATGTAACCTGCTCCATTTTTTTAAACTCCGCGGCACCAGGTTTTATAGCGTCTATAGCGAGGTTTTTATAGCGTTTTATAGCGAGGACTTTCCTGGCTTACACAGGGTTTGGCTGAGTTTATCATAGATCTGACTGTGCCTCAAAAGTCTTGTTAATTAGGTTAGCAAGCTACCAATAGAACAATGTTCAGTGTTTTCACCCGAACTGTAATTAGGCTGAGCCATTACACAGAGCGCTGGGGTTCAGCCGGGGTTGTACATGTGTGCCTGCAGGCAGCACGTCCAACCAGGAGGTCTGATTTTCAGCAAACACTTGCGTCACTCTGACCACATGGCCCATCATGTTAGGTCTGTGTAATGCAATTTGCAGCAACTGATTGTAAGCAACTGACCATAACAAGCCTGAAGCACTTGTCTCCATAGCTTTGGTTTAAAGTCTAGTTAGATGTAGGTCTGATTTGTTCAACAGTAAAACTTATCATATTATGGTATGTAAATAGTTATTTTAAAGTACATTAAAATAAGTTAATGTTTTAAATAAATAGATAAAAGACAAAAAAAATATGTGAATGTTTAAATATTTGAACTTACAAGTAGTAATCTGAGTGCTGTTGGATTTTAAGTATGGAATGTTTTACTTGTCTCTCCCCTGAGCTCTGATTTTGGCCTTCCATCTTGTTCAGGAACATGACATTTGCCTCATACTCAAGTGATGGATGGTGCATGTGGGAGACTTGCCCTTGAGTTTTGTAATGTTTTGGCATGCAAAGATGCCAAATCTGTCTCTGCAATTATATTAAGCATTAGCTCTGCCTGAAACAGTGGGCTACTGCACTGTTACCTAGAACAGATTTCAGAACGTTCTGGAAAGTCTTTTATTTTAGACTTTCATTCCACACTTAATCTATATCTTAAGGTTCCATCTTGTGTATCATTGCACTGTAAAATTTGTCCACTGACATCCAGTCATCTCAATAGTTGTTTGTCTGATGGACTTCCTGTGAGGAAGACATTGTGTCACGTTCATGTTAGGTAAACGTGTATATGCAATGTTGTTTCTGTTGTCTCTGTGTACATTGTGCTTCCAGCATATCTTCTTTATCTGTGTTAGTTTGCCTTACATGCTTTTGTTAAGCATCCTGCAATGTCTTGTCCCATCACTGTTAGAAAACAGTTAGTCTGTTTAAATTCACAGTCACAACCTGATGCATTGCTCTAATGAAATAATTTGGATTTGGTGGACGGAAGTGTGTGAGTCTGTGTCACTGTTCTGCGCAGTAAATACTGCAGTAAATACTGTAACGGTCTGTTACACTACTGTAGCAGTTGTGCATGGTTGGTTTGTCCTGGTGTATTAATGTTTCTCGCTGAGGATTGCATAAGCATTTGCAGAGTGCAGTTTCAAGATTTGCCTACAAGATCAATATTTAGGGACACTACCTATAATTATAATAAGGGTCCTGCCAGCAAGCCAAGCTCTCTGTAAAAATAACCTACACAGAGAAACACATTCATCATACACTATCTGACACCACAAGACCCACACACAGTTAGTGAGTAGCAGTGTTCTGATCAGCATGAATTCTGGGACATTACCCCCATTTCTACAAGAGTGCAGCGCTTGAGATCTCCTATTATTATTGCTCATACTAGAGATTTGTCCTTTAAAACTAAAATAAAAACTTTAATTCATAAGTCATCATATACTCTTTGAGCTACAGACGTAAATCTTAAAACCACCAATCTGCTTACTGCTGTCAATGGTGTAATTTGTTTTCTATGAAAACTTCTTTTGGGACTGATGAAAGTTAAAAAGGGCTAAACATCTCTATTAACAAAGAGTAAAAACTATTAACAAACTCTAATAAGTAAACATAGCTGATGACAGTATAAGTGTAAGGAAAAATATGTACTAATCTTTGTCATATTTTGTCATTTAAGAAAATAGTATTTAGTATTAATAGTATTAGTAAATGACTAATTTTTATAAGACTCCACATACATACACATACTGTTGCTTGTACAGCTCACTGTTCTATTTTTAGTCTGGCACTTAAGCTAAATGGAACCAGACAGTGTTGATGTATTGGGTGGGGTCTCACGGTTTAAAGTAACCTTAAGTATTTAATTATCCCTATTTTTAGATATTTCCGACATATGTCTTTGGAAACATTATAGAAAACATCCATCTTGGAGATGAATCCCATGAGCTTTTACGGTTTACAGGTAGTTTAATAGAAATGATTGAAGTTTATCCTTTCTCTTTTGTAGGTTTGACACGCACTAAACTAAACGCAAATTTGACATCACGCATAGGCGTGATATTGCCAATATATTTAAACTGGGAATATGTAAACCCGTTTAACGTTAACTGGGCAGACACTCGCATTTTGTCTTCTCTCAACATTAAACACAAAAGCATAAAACCTTTGTGCTTCACTGTTTTCGCCAAAAGAAACATAGGTCAGATAAAACGCAATATTTCTTTTCCATAAATAACTTCACAATCGCACAGTGTTATTCATCTCGCTCTCATCCCCCTTTCTGATTTTTAAGCCAGTCCTACTGAAGCAAACGGGCATTAGAGGCGGTCTTGTACTCAAACGTCTTCTCTTTGTTTTAGCAGCTTACTGTAAACCTAGTTCGTGTTGTTAACAGCCCGATTTTATACAGTTCTGGATTTCATCATCAAACTGTTAACGTCCAAAATGAGGTTTAAACGGAACGGTTCGTACACGTTAAATAGGTAAGCACGTTATATATCGTACTGTTGGAGAATAATAACGCTTACGCGTTGTACTCGTATGACTTGTGTTAAACTTTTCTCTAGGGAAAATGTGTGATGGTTTCTTTTGTTGGTTTCAAATGCATCTGACGTCGCGAAATGCTAAATCTGTAGCGTTCGCGTTCAGTTTCCATTGTTATGTTCCTTTGCGTTCCGTTAAAGCCACATGTGTTGCACACGTCGAGTTTCCGTAAGGTCACTCAGGACGTTTCAATCACCGTTTGCACTACATGACAGACTCTAATAAACGCGTTTAAAACGAGTATGATTTAACAAAAGCTGACGTTTCACTCCAGTCATAAGGGAGACGCAGCATATCAGCCACACGCGACCTGATTTTGGAGTCTTTAGTAAGTTTATAAACTATTTCTGTTTACACGTCCAGTTTCTTATGTATCAAACCGTGAAGCTTTCGTGGTTGCTGCTGTATAAATGTTGGTATTAAAAGGGAAGGGTTTCATTCGAGAGAACCGAAACAAACGCATATTATTATTCGTTTCTACCACCCGCAACTGGTAATTACTGGTTTTAATGACACTGTTTGGGTTAGAGTGACCAGCCCATTTATAGCCGTGTATATGGTACGACATCAAACACATGGTTGCTTTATGCGTTTATGATTAACGATACATGGAACGGATAAAAGAAAATCTGCTATTTGTTTGAATGTTTCATACAAAATGTTTTGCACACGTTCAGACCATGCAGGGTAATTTACTGTTTTCTGTTCATTTTCCGCTGTGTTTCCTATGATGTTTCCACCAAATGTTGTTTAGTCTTGTTTCATATGTTGGCAAAGGCCTGGAGAAGAGATTTGGATGAAAACTGTTGTGCCCTACAGCTTTCTCGTCACAAAGGGATGGTTCTCATTGCAGAAGAGGTGCTTTGGTCTCTAGAGGTTCTGCTCCATAATCACTTTGTGCTGTTAGGCATTACGTCATCGTGTCTGAGAGAAGATCGCTGTGGTTTGCTTTGTTAACGCATTAGGAACTATGGGTTAAGCAAAGGCTTGGGCTCTGTGGTTTTAGGTTGGCACAGTGGGTGATGTAATCTGTTCTAGACGTAATTAATCAATATGCTTATTTACATATATACATATTTAGATATTTTTCAGTGTCACAAAAGAGAAACTGCTTGAAGGTTGTAGAGTTTTGTT